>CAUYQG010244911.1:0-22013 GCA_963574415.1 Tarsius wallacei
AGCACGTGCCTGTAGTTCCAGCTACTTGGAAGGCTGAGGCGAAAGGATCGCCGGAGCCCAGCAGGTCGAGGCTGCGGTGGCCGGGAGCGGCCACTGCACTCCAGTCTGGGTGACAGAGTGAGACTTCAACTCAAAAAAAAATAAAAATAAAATAAAATAAATAAAAAAACAATAGATGCTGGCACAGAAACGGAGAAAAGGGAACACTCATGCACTATTGGTAGGACTGCAAATTAGCACAACCTCTGTGGAAATCGGTATGGAGATTTCTTAAAGAACTGAAGGTAGATCTACCATTTGATCCAGCAATCCCACTACAAGGTGTCTACCCTAAGGAACAGAGTTTGTTATATGAAAAAAATACCTGCACCTGCATGTTCATCACAGCACAACTAGCAATTGCAAAGATGTGGAATCAACCTAAATGCCCATCAACCAATCAGGGGATGATGAACATGTGGCATATGCCCACTATGGAATACTCTTCAGCCATCAAAAAGAATGAAATAATGTTTTTTGCAGCAATTTGGATGGAATTGGAGAACCTCATCCTAAGTGAACTAACTGAGAAACAGAAAACCAAACATCGCAAGTTCTCACTTATAAGTGGGAGGTAAACTAGGGATCTGTAAAGGCATAGAGAATGATATGATGGACACCGGAGACTCAGGAGGGGGAGGGGGAGGGAGTAGAGAGACCAAAAAATCACCTCTCGGGCACAATGCGTCCAGATGGGGGGTGGTGGGTACACTTAAAACCCAGATTTCCTCACCACTACACGATGCTATCAAGTAACCAAACACTATTTGTGTCCCCTAAAGCCATTGAAATAAAGAAAAAATTTTTTTTACATTCATACATCAAAGGGCATTATCAAGAAAGTGAAAAGACAACCTATGTAAACCATTTATCTAATAAGGGTCTAATATCCAGAACACATAAAAACTATTAAAACTCAACAACAAAAAGACAACCCAATTAAAAATAGGCAAAGAACTCGAGTAGACGGTTCCTCAGAGAAGATAAACAAATAGCAACGGATAGGAGCACGGCCTCTCTAGGACTCCAAAACTTCCCCAGAAATACTCAGCAGCCTCAGTCATTCTTCCCGTACACCCAGTCTCTGCTCTCCACTCTCCATTATGCGCAGCGTCCCTGCTCTGAGATCTCCCTTCCTTTCTTTTCCAGCTGGATCTGAGATACAGACCATCCTGCCTCATCTCTGCAAGAAATGCAAGTGGAAGGTGTCTCCAGTCTCCCTTCTAAGAGCCGCTCTGCACTCGGCGGCTAGATTCAAATGCGATTTTTGTCCTGTTATTTCTCTGCTCAGAATTGTACTGTGGCTTCTCTAATACTTGTGGAATGAATGTCATATTCTCACCTTGACATTCAAGGTCCCGCCAAATCTCGCTCCTTGACACCAACACTCACCAACACCCATTTTGATCAGATGGTTCATCCTCCCAGCCCACCCACCACATCTCCCTGCCTCAGACCCACCTATCCTTCTCTCCATGCCCTTATCGATGTTGCTCGCTCTGCCCTCAAGCCCTGCCTGTTTCTCGAAGTCTTCCAGGTGGCGATTTTTCACTGTTCAGATTCTGTAGTCCCTAAGCCTTAGCACATATTTTAGCATTTGATGATACAACACCTTAACTATGCATTTTTTCCTCCCGAGAAAAGAATATGTTGCTTGGAGTCGAAGATAATGTTTTCCACTTCTTATAAATCCTCCAAAGTGCTTGGTGTCGCTAAGTGGCTATTTAGGAAATATTTATTAACTAAGTTTCTCTAAAGAAGCAGCAAAGTTGGTCCTCAGGAGACACATATTCAGTCTCTCATTTCTTTGCAATTTGCTGTAGAATAAATCACTTGTACGGTTTCAAGGGCCTTGACTCTCCTGGTTGACCACACTAATAGAATTGAGCTGAAAGATTAGAAATTTTCATATTGCTTTCCTGTCCTGGCTGATATTAATGGTTATTAGAAAATATCTATTCATTCCTATCTACTCAAATAATTTAGATGGTGAACTTACAGCAATGGGACGTTTTCATTTTGGACATCAATAATGATTCAAATATTTCGTAATTTTATTAAAAATTCCAAATTACATGTTTCTGGAAAATTGAGATAGGCGTGTGGGGGGCGCACAGGCACTCATGCACTAGGGGGTTAAGAAGTCAGAATCCTCGAGTAGTAGTTACTGACTAATTGTTTCAGCCCTCCTCTTCACCATCGATACCTATCTAATCCCCAGAATGGGGACTTGGGAGTCAAACAATTGTATGAATGCAAAGTTTCAAATAACTATTCCCTGTGTACTGCATTTCCAGAAGTCACAACCACAGTCTAGAGGAGGCCGGGCATGGTGGCTCACACCTGGAATCCCAGCACTTTGGGAGACCTAGACAGGAGGATCTCTTGAGCCCAGGAGTATGAGACCAACCTAGGCAACATAGTGAGATTTCATCTCTGCAAAAGGATCAAAAAATTAGCCGGGCATAGTGGCACTCACCTGTAGTTCCATAGTTCCAGCTACTCAGGATGCTTAGGTAGAAGGATCACCTGAGCCCAGGAGGTCGAGGTTGTTGTGAGTCATGATCATGTCACTGCCCTCCAGCCTGGGCAACAGAGGGAGACCCCAACTCAAAAGACAAAAAATGGCTGGGCAGGGTGGCTCATGCCTGTAATCCCAGCACTTAGGGAGGACAAGGTGAGAGGACTGCCTGAGCCCAGGAATTCCAGACCAGCCTGGGCACCACGGCGAGACCATGTCTCTACAACAAATCAAAATAAAATAAAACAAAAACATACAAACACACACAAAACCCAACAATGCTGAATAGTCATCTCATAACCAAGGACTGCCACAAGATTTTTAAATTTCCACACTCATTTTTATGAGGTTTTAGCAAACTACACAGCCCTCAGACCAAATCCAGTCCACTACCTGTTTTGTAAGTAAGGTTTTTGAGCCAAGTAAACATGGCAAGATGTTTACTATCGTCAGTCGCTGTTTTCACACTACAACTGCAGAGTTGAATAGTTGCAACAGAGACAACAAGGCCCTCAAAGCCTAAAATACTTATAATCTGGCCCTTCGGCAAAAAACATTGGCATCGTGCTTAACATCATAGTGGAACCAACTATTAGAACTTTCTCATGGCCCATAAGAAACAACACAGGATGGGGAGTACTCCAGAGAAAGCTAAATGAAGCCTCTTTGGGGGGGGGCAGTGTGCAGCACACAGGATACCTGCTAGTCATTCAAATGGAGACAAGGGTGGGCAACAAACAAGCTATCACCTGGCCCATGGAATAGGCAGACCCAGCTTCAAAGAATCTGCCTTCTGTGGCAGGTAGCTGATTCAGTGAGTAGTGAGTTTGTTTCAGCGAAATGATATGTGTGCACTAAATTTGAATTCATTTTAATTTTCTTGGTTTTGTAATGTTTGATTTTTCTTTTGTAAATATAGATGCACAAGAGCCATAAGACTAAGAAGTGTACATCTTGTTTTAGGCTTTACGTATGTAAAAAAACAGCATACTAAATTTTCAACATTGGGGATTCATGAAACACTGAGTAGAAAGAACAGGACCCTCCCAGGCTGACCACTTGCAAGGTATTTTGATTTCCTGAACAGGCATTGTTATTCTTAGAGGGTCACCTATTAGGAGCAGTGCTAAGGCTGTCCTCGGTCCACACAGGAAAGGTCCCTGAAGGTCCTAGCTGAGCCGCTGCGGCCCCTCGTCCTGCTCATCCCCGTCGGCTCACAGGCTCCACGCTCAGGCCAGGCATCCTTCCCTGGCCCCAGTCCCCAAAAACCCTCGAATCAATCACACGTTCCAAATGGGCAACTTCCCTTCCTGGCAACTTATTCAGAAAGGGCATCTGTGATCTGTGGTGCAGCACAAAACTGAGTGCAGGATGTCAAGGTTGTAGGAATTTGGATTACTTCTCCCGTTGAAACATTTTTTAAAAGTAATGACTACCCAATTACAAGAAATGCAATTTTCCCATTAAATAGACAAATCCTATCATATGAGAAATAAGCTTAACCTACCTCTCGACACAGATGTGGAGATTAAGAGATCCGGTCAGTGACTCATTTGATTTTAAAAAGCATATGTTGATTCTATTATTCCCCTGAGAGCAAACTAGTGCTTCAAGCCCAGGAAAATGGAGTCTAGTGGTTTCCAAGGTAGTGTAAGCCAAACAGGTGTAACCGGATCATTTGTTTTGGCTCATAACTTCGATGAGAATTCTTGGGTCTCTGCTGCTTACAATGTACATTGAAAGAGAACAGAAACCAGATGAAAGAATCCAGGGTCATCATGTACACACAGTTCACTGAATATTCCTTTTTATAAAGCCTTGCTGTCATCTACACAAAGAAGCTGGATCAATGAGAGTATTTCATCTCTTCAAATGATTTTTCAAGGTTTTATCAAAAGCTTTCTACAATACGCAAAAGAACAATTTAAGATGATCTATCTTTGATAAGCTTAATTTAACTTCACTTAACATTTTTTATAAATGTAGTATATACTATTATGAAAAAAAATCTAACAAGAGTAGAGAAAAAAGTAAAAATCACTCTCCCAAACCAAGGAATCAACAACAGACATTTTTTAAATGTGTGTAACAAATATATTTGGGGGGAGGGGTAGAAGGGAGGGAGGGAGAGAGAGAGATTGATTGAAAGTGTATTTTCTTTTTATGGAAACATTTTTAGGCATGAGATTGTCTGAAATTAAAGCTATGTAGGAATGAAAACAAAATGATTTCCCCTTAGAATGAGAACAGCTTAGAAACAGAATTTTACAGTTGGAAATGATGGCATGAAATTTAATGCCTTCATTTTCAAGATTAGAAAACAAAACCAAGCCGGGCTCGGTGGCTCAGCCTGTAATCCTGCGCCTTTGGGAGGCTGAGGTGAGTGGACTGCCTGAGCCCGTGGGTTCGAGACCCGCCTGGGCAAGCGAGACCTCATCTCTACAATAAATCAAAAAATTAGCCGGGCGTGTTAGCGCGCGCCTGTAGTTCCAGCTACTTGGAAGGCTGAGGCGAAAGGATCACCGGAGCCCAGCGGGTCGAGGCTGCGGTGGCTGGGAGCGGCCACTGCACTCCAGTGTGGGTGACAGAATGAGACTCCAACTCAAAAAACAAAACAAAACAAAACAAAACAAAACCACAGAGAGAGTGTACTGCCTTAGAACTCATTTATAGCAAGTATAGAACGTATAGAAAAGAACTAGGGATAAAACAAAAGTCTCAGAGCACTTCCTTTTAACTATGAGTTTCAGTACTGGTTCGCTCTGGCTACTCAAATGTTCATGACCCTTGAAATTATTCCATATATCCAATCCAAAATCAGAGAGTGCATTTATTTTTTAAAGTTATCAATTTACATGATTAATTATATTACTGGATAAACTTTCTCCATACCCAATAAAGCACATCTTGTTTTGTTTTAACAGAGATCCCAGGATCCTCAAATACTGATCCAGTCCCAAAGGGTTACTGTCACTGTAAGAGCCCAAAGCCTTGTGTCTGGGATTGTTCATCCTCTTCAGTTTCCACACCTTTGTTTCTAGTTGACACTCACCAAGCTTTATCTGTGACCTTAAAATGTTTCGTGTTTGTACTAAGACATCTTCTGCTGGGAACAGTGGGGCTGAGGTCATTTGTTGTTCGCAAAACCTTGAAGGTGACCTTGCTGAAGACCCAGGCACCAATGATTCAGAGGATCCCAGCCTTCCAATAATGTCACCACTAACCCAAACAAAGCTCCGGTATGACAGAGGTGTAACTTTCCAGACAAAGATCTTTCCAGGATCTTGCAGTATCTCACAGGGAAGCTGGGGGGAAAAGAAATTGCCAGAGGCAGGGGGCAATGGTGAGAGGTGCCAGAGAGAGGCAGGATACCAGTCCAGATCTTTATGGAACAGGAGGCATGAACATGGCTGTGTTCCGGACACAGTGCCTTTCCTACACTTTTGTTTGACAACAGCTTTAATTCTTCCACCCCCATTTTTTGGCTTGGGAGAAACAAATACAATAAGGACCTCAGAAAGAACGGAGTATTGTAATAGAAATAACACCATCTTGAAGTCAGGAAACTAAAGATAAAGTGAAGTAGGAGAAGACGACTGGAGAACGGGTGGGATGGATATGATAAACCTTATTTTCCTCTGCGCCTTTTGGGGTTTGATTTCGACAGCTGCGTCTTCAATGTGAGAATGTGGTCTTGCGAGACAAAGAGCACAGCCCAGAGCGGACTGAGGCAGCAAAAGTCAGAGCCTTGGAATGAACAATGATGCAGCAAGAATGAGGCAGCAGGCATGCTCACTCTGTTAAGAACGACCACAGAGTTGTGTTGAATGCAGGTGTCATAAGAGAACATAGCCGAGGGTCTAAGCGTCAGCACCATAGCTGGCTGCGGTGATGGACGCACAAGCGTTGCTAGGCATTGGGAACCATCACGCGTGTAGCACGGTGCCCTGCCCTCGGCCTTTATTGTTTCTCAGCTCAGCGGACCTCTCAAGAGAAGTCAGAGTTCTGGTCTTTTCCGCTCTGGCTAGAGGCAGTTGGAGCACTGTTTTGTTCTGTCCTTCACAGGGCCTTTGACAAACTCAAGTAGGTCTAGAAGACAGTGACCAGGGTGATGAGGACATCTCTAACCATGTCATCAAAGGAAGGATTGAAACAACTTTCATCTGGAAAGGCAAGGTACAGGAATTTGGTGTCATTTCTATTTCAAGGTTTGTTGTTGTTGCAGTAGAGATCTCACAGACTCTGAGTTCAAAGAAACTGAGCTTGGAATTCTGGACTCATTACTTACTTGACTTTTGGGCCTTGCACAAGGTGCTTGGCTTCTGTGAACGTCCATCCCCTTGTCTGCAAAATGAGAAAGGCATGCCCCACTTCACCGTATTCTTATAATGGTTAAATGAAACAGTAAATGCTCAGTAAATGGCAGCTGTCATTATCTTTGAAAGCAACACTCACCTTGGGCTGTGCAATTTCCTGGTTAAAAAAGTAGCATGATAAATGAGAGAAGAATGTATAGATTTGAGGGGGAAAAAAGTGAACGACCTATTATTCTGGGCAGCAAAACATTTATGGGGAGTGATTGTTTCCACATCTCAGAACAATCGTTTTTCGGTACAATTTGGAAATGTAACTTGAAGAAAGTTATGTTCAAGAAAGTATCTAGCAATTCTCGAGTATGCCAGAAGAAGGAGGTTTAGAGCATCGAGAGAAACTCCATTACTTAATAATTCCTTAATAGTGACTGACGTTTGTGACATCAAATCTGTCGAATGACAAGTGTTTCTGAGGTCCCCTGTTCTGGCAAGAACAGGTTGAAAAGCTCTGTGCCTTGAGCTGCCACTGCTTCTGGTGCCACAGATGGTTCATTCATCTTCTGACTGATGTAGGAAAGGATCGAGGAAAAATATCCCGTGGTTACAGAATACTTGAGGGTTGTAGAAATGTCATATTTCGGCATCATTTCTGGGTCTAAAATGTGCCTCCAACCTTTTTCGAATGAAAATGTGAGCCCTGTCTTCTTGATTTGAATCACACTCCTGCCCTCCCTGGCCACCCAGTAGCACGCAGGGGCTAGTCCCCACCCCGACTGGCTGTCAGCAGTACCACAGCTCTGATCACGGCCAGGCAGTGTCTCCTCCTAGGGATCGAAAGGGCTCACAGTTTCCTTATTTGCACTGAAAGCATCAGTTTTTAAGCCATTTCCATGTCCAAGAAATGTTTCTATCTTCTTTTTTCTTTTTTTTTTTTTGAGTTGGAGTCTCACTCCGTCGCCCAGACTGGAGTGCAGTGGCCACTCCCAGCCACCGCAGCCTTGACCTGCTGGGCTCCGGCGATCCTTCCACCTCAGCCTTCCAAGTAGCTGGAACTACAGGCGTGCGCTACCATGCCTGGATAATTTTTGACTTATTGTAGAGATGAGGTCTCACCAAGTTGCCTGGGCGGGTCTTGAACCCGTGGACTCAGGCAATCCACTCACCTCAGCCTCCCAAAGCACTGGGATTACAGGCTGAGCCACCAAGCCCGGCCTATCTTATTTTTTCTAAGAAAGAAAAAGCCACATATTACCTATCAGCAATTTAACTACCACTGTCTCAAACCTTTCAGGGTTTCACAGGGCTCTAAGTTGATGGACATGTGCCTCCAGCTCTAATCAGTTTTCTTGTTGAGTCAAGAAAGGAAAGGCCATATTTCACTCTTGAGCATTTTGTGGATCTTAAGAAAACAAGTATGCAGTATCAGACAACATCTAGAGCCAGTTGATAGGTTCATTATATATACAGCTCAGCAATTATTACACTCATGTGACAAATAAGCCTCGGATTTTATCTCACTCTTTCTGTACTTTTTGTTTTGTTTTAAGAGACAGGGTTTGTCTCTGTCTCCCAGGCTGGTCTTGAACTCTTGGCCTCAAGTGATCCTCCCACCTCCACCTGCCAAAGCGCTAAGATTACAGGCATGAGCCCCTGCACCTAGACTTGCTCTTTACTTATTTGAACTTGCTGAAAGCAATACGAATGACTTCTTGAGCACGTAGATGCTAACACTGATGTTGAAAAACAAACAACAAATTGATCTCCGCTAACATTTGCCAAAATAAACAGTTTTTTCACATCCCCCCAAAGAATACAATTTCAATCATTAAATTTACATGGAGGTATAAACTCAAGCAACGAAATCCTGCTTCTTATCGAAAACCTAGATAAATTCTTATACTTTAAATGTAACCCCGAGATTAATAACATGAAACATAAATACATACAGAAGGACCTCTCATCCAGGGTGGTCGAAATAAACTCAGAGCAACTATAACTTCATGATGTCCTCAGGAATTGTTAGCCCTGATTATCTGACAACAGCGTGAAAGTTATTGGGAAACAGCGTCTGACATGTAATAGGTATATGATGAATGTTAGTTCAACTTAAGGTTGAAAAAGCAAAGTAGTGAGTACTATTACAAAGATATTAAGCTAGAGACTTGGAGAGAAAGGAAGAAGGCATTTGGGGAACAACTGTTGCTCTTTTGCCCTGCCCGTCGGGAGTCCTACTGAAATGGGACTGTTAGGGGAGGGGAGTGATGAAAACTGAACCTGTCCAAGATCATGTACGTGAATTATATAAATGGCAAGGACTGAGCTCTCTTTTCTTGGTCTATGATTACTGCAGAACTCACATTCTAAGTTAGCTAACTCTTTGGAAGGCCAGGAGGTGGGGGTGGGGGGCGGGGTGGCAGTTATTTAATAGTATTTAAATACAAGACTTACCCTGAAGCTGATGAAACTTAAGCTTCATGGCCACTCCATGCTCTGAAAAGGGCCCTAGCAGTGTGTTCTCATAATAACCTATTTCTGTAAAATTTGCAAATATATGTTAACCCTAATCAGTTGAGAAGACTGTCTCTTTCTTCTCCAATTTTCCTTCATGTCACTTTCACTTCTCCTCCTGTCAGATAGAGCTGGAGTGGCCAGGGGATCCAGTTAGGGAGTTGGGGAAGCTTTGGGCTTAGTTTAGGTTTAGTGAGATATGTTTGTGGTTCACATTCTTTTGTGTTTAAATTATTTCTACATGTTATGGTATAGGGATAGCTTCCAAGAATCATCCTACCTCCCACTAACCAATGGTGCAGAGATCAAAGCTTCACTGCAATTTGAACGTGTCTCGTGACACACAGCACTAAAAGGATGTGAGCTTAAAGGAGAAACATATGTCAAGGCAGATTTTTAGTCTGTGGAAAATTCTTCCAAATATGGAGAAACTTAATGGAAATTTTCCCCAAATTGATAATAATTTCCAATTTATATACTATTGGCAGAAAGTCATCAGAAAAAAATTTGGTTACCAGAAAGTAATCAAAAAATTCTAAATTATTAATAATAAAAAGCAAATTTTAAACAACTATGATAGAGGAATGATCAAAATGTCATTGTTTATTCCCTAGAAGAAATTTAACAAAGTTATTGAAGTCATACGAAGAAGGAATTGAAGAACTTGCAGACAATAAAAGTTCCTTAAGGAACTTAGTCGAGTAGACGATAGAAACATTTACAGCCTGGCTGGACATGGTGGCTCACACCTGTGATCCCAGTATTTTGGGAGGCTGAGGCAAGAGGATTGCCTGAGCCCAGGACCCCAGACTGGGCAACTTGACAAGAACTTATCTCTGTAATAAATCAAAAAGTTAGCCAGGCATGGTAGTGTGCATCTATAATTCCAACTACTCGGGAGGCTGAAGTGGAAGGATCACCTGAGCCCAGTAGATCAAGGCTGTGGTAGCCATGAGGATGCCACTGCACGCCAGCCTGGGCAATAGAGTGAGATTCCAGCTAAAAAGAAAAGAAAAAGAAAGAAAGAAACATTTCCAGGCTTATACACTCATACAACAATTACATTGTCATGAGGCAGGATTTTCTAGTGGAAGGAACACTGGGTCACTAAGGAGCACTGGTGTTCCTCAATCCTCACAGATAGACAAGACTGGGGGCAAATGAGTAGACCGGGTTTAAGAACTTAAGGATTTTTTTGAGTCAGTTCAATTGATGTTGGAATGCAAGACATTTTTCTGTGCTTGGTTTTCTTATGAATATCTTCCAGAGAAGGGGTGGTCTTGGGCAAGAGCCACCAATGTAACCAAGGAGTTGTGGAACCAAGGTCACTGAGAGAAAGAAAGATCATTGAAGTGAGCAGAATACTGAACTTGTGCTTTCCTTAGGTGCTCACGGATATCTGAGCAGCACAGGCCAACAGGAGGGGAACCAGGAGGAAAGTGGATAATGTCCGGCTGAGGACCTAAGCTGAGCTATTGGCATATCTCTTGGTGCTAGGGAGTTAAGTTTGGTCTTCAAAGTTTGCTAGTATACAGAAGTTCTGGTATACACCCCAGACTTTCAGTAAGGCAAACAAGAAATAAAGCAGACTTTAGAAAGACTGAAATTCAACTCTAAATTAGATGGATTCATTATTAGAGGAAGATGACATGCCTCTATTTAAAAGTTAAAAGAAACAACGTTCAGGAGGAAAATAGCATCATCTAGAACTTCTACACTGTTCAAGGCATAATTTCAGACATTTAATAGAAAATAACCAGGCATATTAAAGTAGTAGATTGAAAATAAACAGAGAGGCCGGGCTCAGTGACTCAGCCTGTAATCCCGCACTTTGGGAGGCCGAGGTGGGTGAATTGCCTGAGCCCATGGGTTCGAGACCCGCCTGGGCAACTTGGCGAGACCTCATCTCTACAATAAATAAAAAAAATTAGCCGGGCGTGGTAGTGGCGCCTGTAGTTCCAGCTACTCGGAAGGCTGAGGCGGAAGGATCGCCGGAGCCCAGCAGGTCGAGGCTGCGGTGGCCGGGAGCGGCCACTACACTCCAGTCTGGGCAACTGAGTGAGACTCCAACTAAAAAAAAAAAAGAAAAGAAACAGAGAATAGAAACACATCCACAGGAATCCAGATACTGATATTAGTAGATACAGACTTTAAAATAGCTATGAATGTGTTTAAGAAAATAGATGACAGGTTGGAAAATTTCATCAGACAAATAGAATACACTTAAAAATCAATTCAAGATTATTATTAGCTGGGCTCGGTGGCTCAGGCTGTAATCCCGCGCCTTGGGAGGCTGAGGTGAGTGGAATGCCTGAGCCCGAGGGTTCGAGACCCACCTGGGCAACTTGGTGAGATCTCATCTCTACAATAAAAAAAAAAAAAATTAGCCGGGTGTGGTAGAGCACGCCTGTAGTTCCAGCCACTTGGAAGGCTGAGGCGGAAGGATCGCCAGAGCCCAGCAGGTCGAGGCTGCGGTGGCCGGGAGCGGCCACTGCACTCCAGTCTGGGCAACAGAGTGAGACTCCAACTCAAAAAAATAAAAAAAGATTATTATTAATATCCAACAACTAAAATTAAGAAAATGGAATAGATGGCTTTAATAGCAGATTAGCTGAAGAGAGATTTATTCATCTGGAAAACAAATCAGTAGAAAATATCCAGATTGAGGTACAGAGGGAAAATAGGATGAAAATATATTTAACAAAAAGAAGAGAGAAAAAGAAGAAACATTTGGACACAATAAAAAGTTTAAAATAGGAGTAAAGTTCCAAAAGAAGAGTGAAAATGGGAAGAAATGTATTTGATTATTGGCCAAGAACCTTCTAAACCATATGAAAATTATCAAGACACAAATTCAAAGAAGATTACCAGTCCCAGGCAAGATTAATACAAAGAAAAACACATTTAAGTATATTATAATAAGACTATGAAAACCAGAGACAGGGAAGACCTTAAAAGCAATCTAATAAAAAAAGATGCATTGCTTTTAAAGACACAAAATAAGACTAATTGCCAATCAATCAATAGAAATGAAGGACTCCAGAAAACAATGAAATGACATATGTGATGTGCTGAAATAAATGACAGCCTAAAATTCTATACTCAAATGAAAATAATCTTATAAGAAACTAATTTCCATCTCCTTTTTCTGACAGAAAAAAATAAAGACATAAATCATCTGAAATGGATACGGTGAAGTGTCCATTTGGTTAGGCTGAACTACACCTCCCAGAATTCCCTTTCTTGTATGTTTTTGATTAGGGAGGGCAATCAGGGAGCTACTTGGGAGCTTTGGAGGGCAAAAGGGAAGGAGCAGCCTTCGCAGCTGAACCTGTTGTTGCTGATATGTTGCTTCACCTTGTTGGTGTGAAGCAGCAGCCGGGCCGGCGATTGCTCTCCCTTCTCCTGGACTCCTTCAACCTTCCCTGGGCCATCAGCCTTCTGTGCCAGGTTATGAAGAGCCAAGGCTGCTGCAGAGTCCCCTTGTCACCAAGGTCAAAGCCAACAAGAACAGACCAAGGTTTCAGTTCTTCCTTGTGAATTTCCAGCTCATGCTCGTGAGTTTCAGCCTGCTGGAGTCTTCCCTTCCTGACCGCCTGCCTCATGGACTCCCAGTTCCAGCATCAGACCTGGAGCCAACAGCCTCACAGAGTGCTTAACCAGCCCACACAATCGCAAAAGCCAGTTCTACAAAAGCCAAGAAACAGACCCACACATATGTAGTATGTTCTGTGGTGAGCAGGTGTATGCAGACCTACCCCCTAAGGCCAAGGGAGCTGAGAAGCTGAAGAAGGATGCTGCCAAATCCAATTTTTCTCAGAAAGAAAATATTTAATAGTGACTTACAAACAGAAACCAAGTCTCAGGCAGCTGCCAGACTGTAGGTTCCCGCACCCACTTCCCCAAAAAGTATCCTGTGTATAGCAAACTTTTAGGGTAACGGCATGCAGCTGATCATGCTTCAGACTTTCTTGCTAAAATTCGTGACCACTTGAGGGGATCAGAGGAGCATTTTAATGAGGGATTGTATATGCCACAGACATTATTTAAAGACCTTACTGCAAAATGCCTTGGCATGCAGGAGTTAAACATTGGTCATCATGGTGGTTTCACATCAAGATGGCGTTGCTCTTGCCATGTAAGAGGCTGTTTCTCTATACAGTCCTTAATTTTTTAAAAAATGATTTATTGTTTTAATTTTCTTTTTCTTCTGTCCAGTCAAATGGCAGAGTCCTTAATGTTTTTGTTTGTTTGTTTGTTTGTTTTTTGAGTTGGAGTCTCACTCTGTCACCCAGACTGGAGTGCAGTGGCCGCTCCCGGCCACCGCAGCCTCGACCTGCTGGGCTCCGGCGATCCTTCCACCTCAGCCTTCCAAGGAGCTGGAACTACAGGCGTGCGCTACCACGCTCGGCTAATTTTTTGATTTGTTGTAGAGATGAGGTCTTGCCAAGCTGCCCAGGCAGGTCTCGAACCCGCAGGCTCAGGCAATCCACTCACCTCAGCCTCTCAAAGCGTGGGATTACAGGCTGAGCCACCGAGCTCGACTGAGTCCTTAATTTTTTAAAATGATACTGCACTACAATGAGGAAAGGATGGTCTTTTCAATAAACAGGGCTGGGTCAGTTAGAAATCCATATGGAAGAAAATTAATCTTGATTTCTGACTCACACAATACACAAAACACAGCTCTAGAAAGATTGTAAATCTCAATAAGAAAGATGAAACAATAAAGTGTCTAGTTTCTAGAAGATACAAAGGAGAATATCTTCATGATCTGGGTATGGGAGAAGATTTCTTAGCTGTGATACAAAAAACACTCACCATAAGGTCTAATAAATTGAACTTCAATTTTTCAAGAGATTGATAAATTGAATTTTATTAAAATTAAGAACTTATTCATCAGAAGGAACCATCAAGAGAATAAAATGATGGCTGAGTGTGGTGGTTCACATCTGTATTCTCAGCAATTTGGGAGGCCTGTGTAGGAGGATCACTTGAGGCCAGGAGTTCAGGACTAGCCTGGGTAACATAGCAAGAAGCCATATCTAAAAAAAAATAAAAAGTAAATTTTTTAAAAAATGAGTAAAATGGCAATCAGAGCATGGGAAAGATATCTGCACCCGAAAAGAGAACCATATGAATCATAGCCAACACCTATATAGAATTCATACAAAGCAATAAGAAAACATATTCAAAAGAAGCACTCATACAAATCAACAAGAAAAAATTTGAAACCCAACTGAAAACAATCAAAGAACAAATACTTTGTAAAAGAGGACACCCGAATGGAAAATAAGAATAAATACCAGTAGCCAAAACATTGAACCTCAATCTAAACCTCACACTTCATACAATGATTTACTAAAAATTGATCATAGATGTACTTATAAAACTTTCAAAAGAAAACATTGAAGCAAATCTTTGCAAGCTAGGGATAGGCAAAGTTATTACACATGACACCAAAAGCAGGAGTCAAAAAAGAAAACAATGAATAAACTGGACTTTATTAAAAATGTAAAACTTTTGTTTTGTGTTAAAAACATAAATAGACGAGCCACCAACTAGGAGAAAAGACTTACATATCTGATGTAGGGCTTGTATCCAGAACAAAAGAACTCTCCAAAGTCAAAAGTAAAAAAAACAAACAATCCAATTAGAAAATGAGCAAAAGACATGAACAGCCACTTCACCAAACACATGGATGACAAGCAACACATGAAAAGATGTTCACATTGCTAGTTATTAGGGACATGCAAACTAAAGCCACATCAAAACACCACTCCATACCTATTCGAGTGACTAAAATATAAAATATGGATAATACCAAATGCTGGTAAGGATGTGGAGATACTGAATCTCTCATACATTGATACACTGATAATGAGAATGTAAAATGGTACAGCCACTCTACAAATTAAACATAAACTTCCTATTATAATCATATTTTTGGGCATTTATCTTAGAAAAACAAACTTTTCTGTTCACATAAAAAGCTGCACATGAATGTTAATAGTAGCTTTATTTGTAATAGCCCCCAACTGGAAGCAACAATGTAATGGCATTTTGCTTTGTTAAAAATTCAATATTTTTTTTTTTTTTTTTTTTTTTTTTGAGACTAGGTCTCCCTCTGTCACCCAGGAAGGAGTGCAGTGGGGATCATGGCTCACTGCCACCTGGACCTCCTGGGCTCAGGCTATCCTTCTACCTCAGCCTCCCAAGTTGCTGAGACTACAGGCATGTGCCACCACACTTGGCTAATTTTTAAAATTTTTTGTAGAGATGAGGTCTGGCTATGTTGCCCAGGCTAGTCTCAAACTCTTGGACTCAAGCAGTCCTCTCGCCTCTACCTTCCAAAGTGCTGGGATTATAAGCATGAGCCACCACGCCGGGTCCTGAAAAAAACCAATCTTAAAAGGTTACATACAATATGATTCCATTTGTATGTTCTTGAAATAAAAAAGTTATAGAGATGGAGAACAGAGAGGTGGTTGCCAGCGATTAGGGAAGCAGAGGGAGGTTATGATTATAAAAGGAAAGTACTAGAGTTCCTTTGTGGTGATGGTGCAGTTTTGGATCTTGATTGTGGTGATTATATGAACCTATACATGCAATAAAATGTCATAAATTACAAACAATGACAAATGAAATAAATGAGTGTATGCCAAAGCTGGTCAAATTAAGATCTGTAGTCTAGTTTATTGTATTGTGCCAATCATTTTCTGGTTTTGATAATGCACTATTGTCATCATTGGGGAAAGCTGAATGATTGTACTTGGGACCTCTCTGTGCTATTCTTGCAACTTCTCATAAGTTTATCTTTTCCAAATAAAAAGTTAAAAAATAACCATATGAAAAGGGGATGATCATAATCATCAAAGAAATACAAATGAAACCACAATGCACTCCCGCAGCACTCCCACCAGAATGGCTGATATCAAAAAGATGGACTTTGCCAAGTACTGGTGAGAGTATGTAGCAATTGAGACTACGTACACTGCTGGTGGTAGCATAAATTAGTGCAAAGGGGAATTAGAGAAGAGTATATATAGTGTTTGGGATTCTGAATTCATTAGTTTTAAGGCAGGTCTTTCAAGATGGGGAACTAATTGGGACTGGGTGAAATTCATCACACAGTATTTTAGGGTTGGTGGACATGGTGAAGTGACCATCTAGAGATTAGTTTTATAACAAACTGTTGTACTAATAAGTAAGTTATTTACCTGGCTAAGCAAACTGTTTGCTTATAGAAAATTGTTGGCAAGGCCAGGTGCAATGGCTCATGATTGTAATCCCAGCACTTTGGGAGGCTGAGGCAAAAGGATCACCTGAGCCCAGGGTTTTGAGACCAGACTGGACAATTTGGCAAGAACTTATCTCTACAAAAAAATCAAAAAATTAGCTGGGTGTAATGGTGCACAACTGTAGTTCCAGCTACTTGGAAGGCTGAGGCCGAAGGATTGCCTGAGCCTAACAGGTTGAGGTTGTGATATCTGTGATTGTGCCATGGCACTCCAGTCTGGGACAGATTAGGAATCTGGCAAAGAAAGAAAGAAAGAGAGAGAGAGCGAGAGAGAGAGAAAAGAGGAAGAAATTGGTTTGCAAAATTATCCCGATGTAAACAGCAAAGTGTTTTTCTGATCAGCATTTACATATTTCTAGGGAAGAATTTCCTGGGGAACAAAAGCAGTAATATTGACACCGGTGGCCCCAACTCTCATTCCTCTCAGTTGAGTTTATGCTGATGCAGATAACCTCAATTTTCAATACAATGGAATACTATACAGAATACTATACAGAAATGGAAATGAATAACAGGCTGATAAATACAACAATATGAAGAACTGTAAATCTAATGTTAGAAAAAACTATATGGTGATAAATATCAAGAAGTCAGTTACCAGGGGAGGACATGGAAAGTGACCAGGAAGAGGCGTGAAGTGACTGCAGAATGTTGGTGACATTTCAATTCCGGTTCTGCATGTGGGTTACCTATGTTCACTTTATGAAAATCCATTAAGCTATAGACTTGGGATTTGTGTACTTTTCTATTCATATACTATACTTCAATTAAACAAAAAGTTTACTTAAAACATGGAGGTGGGCAAGGCAAAGGCCAAAGTTGTAGCATCAGTTTGTCTCTTAAATAAATGTTATTGAAAATAAATGCAATGATATTAAAGAAAACTTGAACAAATGAAAAGAATTCTCCACAATTACACAATCCTGTTATTGAAACCGTGCCCCAGAGTTAAAGAAATCAGTGACTAACAGAAATTATTTACCTTACAGAATAGCAGATAAGAAAAGAAACAGGATCAGTCAGAGTCCCAACAGAGGAGAAGACACAGAAGCACTGCCATCACCTTTGTCCTGGAACCCAGGCAGAGACATGCTCCTGCCTGCCCATTTGAGCAGTGGAGTTATACCCTGAGACTGAGGGGTGAATTCAGCACCTCTCTAAGGTTGCTCACCATTTAATCATTAACCCAGAGAGGATACCCTGGGTGCAGTATCCCCGAAGCAGATGTTGGCCATAAAATACACCATCTATGAAATAAGTAATAAACTGACAAGCATGGGAAGCAGAATTAACCAAGCAGAAGAAAGACTCTCAGAACTTGAAGACTGAAATATAGAACTAACCCAATCTGTTAAAAACATAGAAAGGAAGTTTTAAAAGACAAAACAAAGCCTCCAAGAGATGTGCAATTATATTAAGGGGCTGAACTTATGCCTGATCAGTATACCTGATGCAGAAAAGGAGACAGAGAAAACCCTGGAACAAACATTCCATGAGGTCATCCAAGAAAATTCTTCTCATCTCATCAGAGATGCAACCATACAAACACAAGAGATTCAGAGAACCTCTGCAAGATATCAAACGAGAAGACTAACTCCTAGATATATAGTAATTTGCTTACACAAAGTAGATATAAAAGAAAAAATTTTAAAAGCAGTGAGAGAGAAAGGTTAAAATAGCTGCAGACTTATCTACAGAAACAATACAAGCTAGAAGGGACTGGAGTCCAATCTTCAAAACTTCTCAAAGATAAGTTTCAACCAAAAATGTTCTACCCAGCTAAGCGAAGCTTCATCAGCAATGGAGAATTAAAATTCTTCCCAGATATCCAATCCCTAAGAGTTTATGTTGCTTTCAGACCAGTTCCACAGGAGATGCTTAAGAAAGTATTAAACACAGAAGAAAGAAAAAAAATAGAACAACATGCACTTCGCAAGAGTACAGGAAAACAAAGAACCAACAATGAATTCATCACAACTGAAAAATGAAAAATACTCAAATATTTCACCACAAAAATTAAAAGAAAAAACTTTATAAAAGCCTCATGACAGGGATAAACTCTCACATTTCAATAATCAGTCTGAATGATTATCGAATGGACTAAATGCACCACTGAAAAGACATACAATGGCAAACTGGATTTTAAAAAAAGCACAACCCAACAATATGCAGTCATCAGGAAACACATCTCACTACAGAGGTCACCCACAGACTCAAAGTTAAAGGGTGGAAAATGAATTTTCAGGCGAACAGTACACAAAAGAAGGCAAGAGTTGTGATCTTAATATCAGGTACAACCTTTAAGCTATCAAAAATTTAAAATGATATGAAGGGAGACTATATAATGATAAAAGCTTCAGTCCATCAACAAGAAATATCCCTCCTAAGCATATATGCACTCAACACAGGAGTACCAGTTATATAAAGCAATGACTAAATAAACTCAAAAAAGATATTGACTTGAACACTATCATAGCCGGGACTTAAATACCTCACAAACAACCCTAGATAGGTTATCAAGGCAGAAAATCAACAAGGAGAACCAGAACCTCAACTTGATGCTTGACCAAATGGATTTAATAAATACCAACAGAACACTTCACCCAACAACCATGGAATATACGTTCTACTCATCACTACATGGAACATACTCCAAGATCGACCACATCCTTGGCCATAAATCAAGCACAAACAAATTTCATGAGATTGAAATACTGCCATCCACCTCCTCAGACTACAGTAGAATATAAATACCTATTGCCACAAACAAGATCACCCCCAAACCCACAAAGACATAGACACTAAACAGCATAACGTTGAACAACTCCTGAGTCAACACAGAAATCAAAAGATTCTTGGAAATAAGTGAAAACAAAGAGACATCTTACTAAAACCTCTGGGATACCATGAAAACAGTACTGAGAGGAGAATTTATGACTCTACACACACATCAAGAAAATAGAACGATCACAAGTTAACAGTCTAACAAGTCACCTGTGAGAACTGGAAAGGCAAGACCACCAAAACCCTAACTTCAGCAGAAGAATCCAGATCATCAAAGTACAAGCCCAAATATGGAACATAGAAGACAAAAATATCTTAGAAAAAAATCAACAAAACAAAAAGCTGGTTCTTTGAAAGGATAAATAAGATTGATGAACCCCTAGTCAGACTGACCAAGAAAAAGAGAGAAAAAGTCCAAATAAACACAATTAGAAATGCCAAAGATCAAGTCACAACTGACCCCAAAGAAATACTATAGATTATCAGAGATTACTATGGACACCTGTATGGAAACAAACTTGAAAACCTAAATGAAATGGAGGACTTTATGATATCACATAACCTCCCAAGGTCGAAACATGAAGAAATTGAGATCTTAAAAAACCAATAACAACCCAGGAAATTGACTCTGTCATAAGAAAACTACCTACAAAAACAAAACAAAACAAAACCCCTGGATCAGATGACTTTCCACCTAATCATGTTATGAAGCTAACATCACACTGATACCCAACCTGGGCAAAGACCCAACAAAAAAAGAGAACTACAGGCCAATAACCCTGATGAACATAGATTTTAAAAATTCTCAACAAGATTCTAGCAGATCAAATCCAACAACACATCTCAAGAATTATTCACCAAGTAGGTTTCACCCTAAGCTTACTGGTTCAACATCTGCAAGACCATAAATGTATTTAAATACACCAACAGATGTAAAAACACAAATCATGTGATTATATCATTAGATGTAAAAAGGCTTTTGACAAAATCCAGCATCCATTTTTGATTTTTAAAAACCCTAGAACACCTAGGTATAGACGGAGCATATCTCAAAGTAGTCAGGGTCATCTACAATAAACCCACAGCCAACATATTGCTAAACAGACAGAAATTGGAAGCATTCCCCTTGAAAACAAGAACAAGAGAAGGCTGCCCACCCTCACCCACCCTCACCCCTCCTGTTCAACATGGTGTTGGAAGTTCTAGCTAGATCAATCAGACAAGAGAAGAAAATCAGGGGTATTCAAATAGAAAAGAGGAAGCTAAGCCAGCCTTCTTTGCTGACAATATGCTCCTACACCTAGAAAACCCAAGGGAATACGTCAAAAGCCTCCTTGCACTGATAAAGGACTTTGGCAAAGTCTCAGGGTAAAAATCAATATGCAAAAGACAGTCACATTTTTATGCACCAACATCAGAGAACCAAATAAAAAGCACAATTCTATTCACAATAGCCACACAAAAAATGAAATACCTTGGCATCTTTCCAACCAGAGAAGTAAAAGACCTTTACAACAAAAACTACAAAGCACTGCTCAAAGAAGTCAAAGAAGACACAAACAAATGGAAACATATTCAATGCTCATGGATTGGAAGAATCAACATTGTTAAGATGTCCATCCTACTAAAGGCAATCTACAGATTCAATGGAATACCTATTAAATTACCAGCATCATTCTTCTGAGAACCTGAAAACAACAATATAGAAATTCATGTGGAAACATAACCGACCACAAATAGCCAAAAAATCCTCAGCAAAAGAAACAAAGTGGGAGGTATCACACTTCCAGATTTTAAACTTTACTATGAGGCTGCAATAATCAAAACAGTCTGGTAGGACAGGCATATAGACCAATGGAACAGGATAGAGATTCCAGAAGCAAAACCTCAATTTTTCAACCAACCCATCTTCAACAAAGTCTCCACCACCAACCACTGTGGAGAGGAGAACCTATTCAGTAAATGGTGCTGGGAAACTGGCTGACCACATGCAGAAGATTGAAACAGGACCCCTAGCTATCATCATACACAAAAATCAACTCTAAATGGATCAAAAATCTAAACATAAAATCTCAAACTATAAGAATCTACAAGAAAACACAGGAGACACCCTTATGAAGATCGGAATAGGCAACCAGTTCCTGATCAAAACCCCAGATATCCATGCCATAAGAGACAAGATTGACAAGTGGGACCTCATTAAACTGAAAAGCTCCTGCAAAGCAAAAGAAACCATCAAGAGAGTGGGGAGACAGCCCACAGAATGGGAAAAAAATATTTGCCAACTGTATATCTGACAAAGGTCTAATATCCAGGATCTACAAGGAACTCAAATGTGCTGAAAGGAAAAAAAAAAATAGCCCTATTAAAAAGTGGGCAAAAGACATGAATAGACACTTCTCAAAAGAAGGTATATGAGCAGCCCACAGATAGATGAAAAAATGCTCAGCTTACTTATCATCAAAGAAATGCAAATCAAAACCACACTGAGATACCACCTAAGTTCAGTCAGAGTGGCCATCATTATTTATTTACTTTTTTTTTTTTT
>CAUYQG010244914.1:0-32502 GCA_963574415.1 Tarsius wallacei
GGAAATTGGGCAGTTAGGTCACAGCATAGTAAATTATTTAAAATTCAAATATGTGCACCTCACATCATAGGCTGAAACAAATTCCAGATGCTTTGTATTTTTGAAAATCAAGTCAAAGAAAATAAAGAAAATTATGTTGAAAAAAAAAAAAGAAAAATAGAAACCATGCCTCCTTACCCCCCTGTATTCTGCCCCCCCCCATGCTTCATTTTCTCTGTAGCACTGGTCACCACCTGTGTTTGTTTACTCATTTACACTTTCACTTATTTATTTATCTCCTGCCATTGGGACATAAGTTACATGGGAATAGAAACTTTATTTGTTGGTATTTTATTCCCCAATACCTACATCAATAAATGTATTAAAAATGAATTCATGCCTGACACATACTATGTGCTCAATACTAAGTCAATAAAGTAAAGGAAGACAGATGTTTTATTCTGAGCTTGCAGCAGCCCCCGAAGCAAACCAGTTATCTCCGAAACAATAAATGGAATGTTCCTATTGAATTACAGGAACTCAGTCTCTTTATTGGTTTTTTTTCCCTCAGTGAATTGAATTGATCCCCAATAGATATGGTGGTAGCTATGAAGAAAGACCTCTTGGAAAGCCCACATTTAGTTTCACAGGGAAAATCATTAGCACAGGTGACAATATAATCCACCGGAAAGCTCTGAGGTGAAGTCAATACGCAATAAAATGAGAGAAAATTAATTTCATGTTTTTTTAATTTGGTGCCTTATGCAAGCATCATGTGACCTAAGCTTTTGGTGATTTCATCAAAATAGCCAAAGAGCTAACATTAACTAGATAACTCCTGGTGTTGGGGTACACCCCAGGCCATAGTTTGTCTTTTTACAATGCCAAGGACATCTGTGCAATCAATGTTGGGAATTCCTATAAAGAAGCTGGTCTGGGCACAGTAGCTCACACCTATAACCCCAGCACTTTGGAAGGCCAAGGCAGGAGTACCGCTTGCGGCCAGGAGTTTGAGACTAACCTAGACAGCATAGTGAGACCTCATCTCTACAAAGAGAAACGAATGAATAAAGATAAAAATAGGGACAGCATCATACCCATTTAAAAAGTGTTTTCTAAAAATGAAAACAAATAGGGAGAATGGCAGTTTTGTCCAATGAAGTCATTATTTTAGACCTGGAAGAGCTGTTAAAATCATCCAGACCAGTGTTCGTTGTGTTGTGCTGACCCTTGGTCAAAAGAAGTCTTAAGAAGAGATGTGGTAGAAAGCTGTCTGAAGTAAAGTCCCCAATGACATGAGGTGATGAGCCAGAAACCAGGCCCCTTTGCCCCCAGGCTCCTCAAAACTTCCAAGGGGGAGTCCAGGGGCTCTTCAGAGAACAGTGGAAAACCACTGGTTTAGTCCAACTTCCTTGTTTTGCAAATAAGGAAAGGAAAGGAGGCTGGCTCTCTGTGTCCAGCCATTCAGCCAGTTTTCAGTTGAGGCTTAAGTCTCCTGTAACAAGAGACAGATATTGTCTCATTGATTTCCCCCACAACCCTATAAAATATATTATACTGCACCCATTTTTAGAGATAAGAGAAGGCTTTTTCTGACATCCCAGACTAACTTGTCTCCCATATATTCATTTAATACCATGTTCTTCTCTACCTGAAATCCTTATCAGATCGTTCATGATGCCTTTGGTGTATGTCTACCCGCTTGTGTATAAACCCTCTGGCAACAAAAAGCAGCTTCAGGGACAGTCTTCACCATCACATCTTCAGAGCCTGGAGCTTGGCCGATTAACCCGCCAGCTGTGAACACTTTGAAAGCGAGGATCATGTTCCATTTGTCTTTTACCCCTAGTGCCTGGTACTGTGTTTGGCTCAGAGCAGCGCTTAACAATTATTCTTAAATTGAGTTGGATGATGAAAATAAAGCTACCTAAGGTCAGACAAATCTGTTCCAGGCCCTACTTGGGCTCTAGAGTTATTTGGTCTTGAGAAATTGTCCCACCTAGTTTGTTTTTCATTTTATCAACAGCAAAATAAAAAAGTTGGATCCTGGAGTCTTCAAGAATTATTTTATCTTGAAAATTCTGTGATGCAACTTTTGTCTGCTTGCAGTTAAGGTAGCAGAGGGGAACTTGAATTAATGAGAGAGACCAATGATACCTATATGTGTGTGAGCATATATAGAGAAAAATTTTAAACAGGAATGAGTGGTTACAAGGGAGCCATCAGGGTCACACCACATGCAATGACAGCTTCATTCTACCGCTTACTAGCTGGATAACTGTAGGTGAGATGTTTGACTTCCCTAGGCTTCTTCACTAATAGAACAAGGGTGAGGATTTAATAAGAACACATAATGAAGGTGTTTAGCATGATCCTGGGTTCCTGACAAAATCTCAACAAATGTTAATTGACATTATCATCAATATCAGTAAAAATATAAATGATTTTCATTTAAGCATATGTAAAAACAGTCTTTGATGACATTTCCCATGCATTCACCAGTATTCTCTTATGTTTTAGGAGACAAACCTATACAAAGGAACAAGGTAAAATAAATAATTATGATGAGTTTGTTATTCACTTTTTACCTTAGAAGCATAGAGATATAGACAATGTGAAGGCTTAGATATCACTTGAAAAATATGTCCTAGAAGTTTGTTCGCAATTTGTAATATCTATTTATAAACCAAAAAAATTGTTAATCATTGACTCTGCTCAAAGAAGAATATATTTAATTTCTGTTTCTCTCTCTCTCTCTTTTTACAGACTCCTTTACCACCTCCTCGGTAAGATACTTAAAATAACATTTTGTTTTGCTGTACACTTAAATGATTTGTGCCAGCACTTGAAAAAGGGAAACATTTCAATGTCAAAACAAACATTCAATATTGAAAACTAATATGAGAAAGTCAATGAATAAGATTATAAGATTAAACAGGACTTCATTCATCAACTTAAAAAGACCCATTCATTCATTCATTCACAGTTATCTATTCAATACACCTTCATTCATCATTTATTGATGCATATATTTCCTCCTTATTCGTCCCTGTTTCTCTCCTTTCTTTTAGTATGGAAATCTGCCAGATCATAAGTTGGGTATATCTCTGGCATGCCCAGATTTATATAGACTGGCATGTGCCTTTGGGATACTTACCATATATAAATATACATTTACTCAAGTGCATATGTTTATGTATATAGTACATATGCAACTACAGGTATTGTGACCTTTATGCATATTTACGCGGGCAAAAGCAGCAGATGTGACCGCCAAGGCTCTGAGTGAGTCGGCCACTTGTATTGCTCCACGTGGCTCTGCGAGCCCCTCCATCACAGCATGCCTCACACTCTCCAGCAATCACTTCTTCACCTCCCTCTCATCCCTCCCAGAGGGAAGCAACCTGAGCCGAGAACCGTGTCTCTTTCCTCTCTCTGTCTCCAGCATCCAACATAGGGCCTGGTATACATCATGAATCAGTGAGTGAACGAGTGAATATAATGGGTGAGTGAGGCCTTCGCTGACCTTCAAACATTCTCACATTTCCTTGGAGAGTTTTAAAGACTCAGTTCTTCCAGTATGAGATAAATGGAAGGCTGTTATACTCTCCCCAGGCCTCCTAAAACCAAATCAGGCAGCATATTGAAAAGCATATGACACCCTGTGGAAAATGATGCCACACACTATAGAAAATTATATGCCACACCCTTTGAAAAACAGCCCCAGACCCAAGAGCGGGTGGCAAGGAGGTAGATTTGGACTCACTGGAAGAATGAACAGTCTGAAATAGTCTAACATTCAGAGATACCTTGAAATGGATTGGGCTGCCCTGTAAAGTGGTCAGCATCTCAGAACAGAAGTTTCCCACCTGAAACTGGGGACGTCGTGGGCAGGGCACTGTGAATTCAGGATCTGAGGAGTCACTGCTGCAGTCAATCTTCTCAGGCCCTGCTGTGCCTCTTCACACAGGCCTCCCATCACTCTTCCGAAGAAGTACCAGCCCTTGCCGCCCGAGCCGGAGAGCAGCAGGTCACATTTCCCTCAATGGCACACCTTCCCAGAGGTCCCGAGAGGGCCCAGGTGAGAGATTTGTGATCACTGTGGGTAAAATGACCAGAAAAAGTGCTGGGTGGGAAGGGGGCAAGGAAGACCAAACAAAGTACTTCTCCAAACAGGCCCCTAGCGGGGTGAAGAAGAACCACTTATAGCTGGAGGGAAAATAGTCTTTAAAAACTGTGGTTTGATTCTTTGCAGGAGATACCGTTTTTTTGTAATAAAATGAGTTGCTGAAAGAACTGCTCACTTGCAGCCTGAATTAGTTATTAAAGAAAATGTCAAATGCTAGAATAGAATCAGTATATTTTATGAAAAATGAAAAGAGGGTTCGGGCTATTATAGCACCAGTATGGGCCCCCAGCTTCCCATCACAAGCATGGAGAAATAGAACCATGCTTGCAGACCCTTTTGTCAAAAACATTATTGCTTTTTTGACAAATAAATATTATAAAACCAACCCTCTGGTATTAAGTACTGATAACAGATCCCCATTTCAAATATGTGGGACATTTGGCAGCCGGCTCTAATCACAAAATGCAAGCAACTTGAAAAAGCATTTTTCCCCCAAAGAGTTTAAATTTTCAAAATTGCCTTATTTTGGAAGTTAGGACAGAGATTAACATTTCCTTCTTGTTCCTGCACCATGAATGATGCTTTCATACGGCAAGCTTGAATCAGCAGTTTGGGGGGCACAGGCATTATTCAATTAGGAAACATTTTTCATGGATACAGAAATTCAGGACACCAGGCTCATTTTGAACTTCTCTGGGAAACCCATTCGCACTGATTCTAACGGGGCACATTAAATCGCATAAAATGTCATCCCCTCCTCTTCATTGTCTGGTGACTGCCTCTCCATCTTTTCATCCCTTGCGGGCCCCACGCAAACCTAAGTCTTCCAAGAAACACCCTCCTCCTCCTCTCCCCTATGGAATGGCCTCTCTTTCCTGTCCCCTTTAACAGCATAGCACCATGGGAAATAATCTGGACTCTCAAGTCCACAATCAGACTTTCTGGGTTGAAATTTCATTCTACTTCTCAGGAACTGGGGGATTTGGGGAATTAGTTCTCAACTGGGGAAGATTTTAATCCTCCCACTCCCTAGGGAACAGTTAGGAATGTTTGGAGACATTTTTGGTTGTGATAACTTGAGTGAGGGATGCTACTGGTAACCGGAGAGTAAAGACCAGGGAGTGCTGCTAAATATCCCGTAGCACACAGGACAGTCTTACAACAAAGAATAACGAGGCTTAAAACACTGATAGTGCAGAGATTAAGAAACTACCTTAGCACTTCCAGCAAGTACTCACCTTTTCTGAACTCAAGGTTTTTCTCAGTGGTAAAGTAAGGATAATATTAAAACCTCCCACCTCCCTCATGGCTAACGTGAGAACTGAATTAGGTGGTTCCCATAAATGAGGCAATTCTCTTAGCATTGCCTAGCTGGCATGTGTTTATAACCAACATTTATTGTACTCTTATTACCTTGACCCTTTGCCTGTTGGTATCCATATATGCTGGCACAGTACCTGGCATATAGTAGGTGTTTGGCAAGTAAGTATTTCCTTTCAAAAGAACCCTCCAAACTAGGAGCCATCACATTTTCTGTTTTGATTTCCAATTTCAAAGAAACTGGAAGGCAACCATGATAATAGACCATCAAACCCATGAAGCAGTGTCGTCAGAACTGGAAATAGGAAATGCACCATTCCTAAAACCCCTGATCCAATCGCCTAATATATTAAGAATTGGTTGAATCACAGAGAAGTAATGAGACAGAAAATAGGACCAATGAAATATCAACGGTGGCGAAGCTGTTCTGGAAAGAACAGTCAGCATCGTGGGGCCCAGCAGAACTGTGCTTGGATCCCAACTGAGCCACTACGGGCTGTTTGATTCCAGAAAGCTTTTTAACAGCTCTGCATTTTGCTTTCCTTGTTTACAAAAAGAAGTAACCATCCCCATGTGATAAAACTGTGATGAGAAGGTATGCAGTTTCTTTGAAGTGCCTAGGATAATATCTGTCACCGCACAAGAAAGGAAGAAAAACTATTACCAACTTCTGCCATCTGTGCCCAACAGAATTAGGCACCCATAACCCTGTTTCTCCTTGAAATAGAGGTTATATATTTTATTGCGGTGTTTTTCTTCCTGGCTTTACATTAAAATAATTAGAAATCTTTTTTTTTTAAGTACTTCCCTCGGCATCTGTTTTTTAGTATAGCTACAAGTGATCTTTTAATGCATTCATCAATTTTTTAGAGACAGTGGTAAAATCCAAGATTTCCACGCAAAAAAGCTGTTTCTGGGTAAGAGAAAACAGTCCAAAATCACATCACTTTGTCCTCCAAAGTCACATAAAACTAATCCCAGCACCACCTATTTTAATTGCTCTGAGGTGGCATCAGTGTTTTTCAAGATTCCCCCAGGTAAGTCTTTAATTTGTAGACAGGGTTATGAACCCAGCAGGAACCAGGTTTGAGAAACATACCAGCCACAAAAGCATTGAAGGTCTTTAAGCCTCTTCCATGCCCACGTCTCCAAGGTCTAACATAATGCTACCTCAATTGTCAAATCAGTTCCTCTGCAGCCCAAATCACATCTTGGTGGTGTCAACGTCTTTAGAAGTCGGCATTTGATATCTCTGGGGTTCCTGTGGTTACAGATTACTTTTATTTAATTATGTGTAGATGAGCTGATAATTGTGCTGGATCTCTTCACCATAAATAACTCCAGAGAGTAATTATCTTTTATCATAGTAAATCCTTCCAGCAGTCCTACAAAGTATGGTTTTCTAAGGCTTGGGAGGTAAAATGCCCAGTCCAGTGGATGGCATGCAGGTGCTAGGCAAATAATACTTCTCTATCCATTAGATATATAAAGTCACAAATGTTCAAAGAAGTTAGGTTACTCAGCCAAAGGCACAGGGTGGACTTATGGCTGTTGAGGGGGCTGTATGCTGTTGAGGGAAAAAAACATGCACAGCCCTGTAGGAGACACTGGGAATCCCATCACCAAGAAGAGAGTTTTGCTTTAGGAAGAGAGGTGTGTTTTCAAACTCATTTTCAGTAGGGTACGTGTGGGCCATCAGATCACCATTACTGATGCCCAAGTCACATGTAAACAACCACAAGAGGCTATCGTTCTGAAAACAGAAGGAACATTGAAATCTGAGCTTCTGCTGCCAACCCAGGAGGAATAGTGCCCGCTCCCTCAGGGACGGTGAGTGAGATGAATCCCTCTCCCTGAAGCAGAAGCCATGACTTACATCTGGCCATCAACTGCATCAATGGCAGGGGCAGCCCGACAGCTACAGCCCTTGCACTCCGCCGGACTCACCCTGTATGGCCACTGTGGTGCCAGCCATGGTGCTTCAGGTCCCATTTGTCTGAGCCAGCTCTGCCATTCTCCTTTTTCATGCTGAGTCTTGGTTTCACAGAACAGCTGCTGAATTGAAGCTATTCCGTAAAGAAAAATGTCATTTAGATCAATCCTTGACAACCCAAGACTGGAAGAGAATTTGAAGTTTGGAGAGTATGGGTTGGACATTCTCAACAAAAAATTATGCACCGTTATTATAACTTTTACAATATCCACATTCTTTTTTTTTTTTGGCTCTGCTCATTTTTTAACTTAAATAAATTTACTTAAAAGAAAGATGCATATTATTACCATAAATAACTTCAATAATGATAGATTCAGACAAAACTCTGAGCCTGAGAAATTTTCTTTCTGATAAAAGGGAAAATAAGATATTAGAAGGTTGTTTACTATGTACTAACCACCACTTTGAGACTCTCTCCTTGATATAATCTGAAAGAGAATTAAAAAGGAAATAACTTTCCCACTGTATATCCAATACAATTTTTTTCTTTTTTGAGTTGGAATCTCACTCCATCACCCAGACTGGAGTGCAGTGGCACGTTCACAGCCACCCCAGTGTCGACCTGCTGGGTTCCAGCAATCCTTCTGCCTCAGCCTTCCAAGTAGCCAGGATTACAGGCGAACGCTACCACACCCGACTAATTTTCTGATTTGTTGTAGAGATGAGGTCTCGCCAAGTTGCCTAGGCTGTTGTCAAACCCGTGGGCTCAGGCAACCCCTTTACCTCAGCCTGCCAAAGTGCTAGGATTACAGACTTGAGCCACCACACCCGGCCATTCAATACAATTTTAACATCATGGCCCATGCTTCAAATAAAATCACCCCGAGTAACAGGAAGCATAGTCAACAACATTTTCTGAGTTCTACCGACACACCAGGCCTAGTTTGGAGTCTTTTTTGTGTATTAATTGACTTAGTTTCTCAGCAATATTGTGATGAAGGCAATTTCACTTTTCACAATTTACTGATTAAGTCAAAGAAATACAGAGAGTTTATTGTGCCACGACCAGGAGCACTTTGGGAGGCCAACGCAGAGGATTACTTAAGCCTAGCAGTTTGAGACCAGCCTGGACAACATAGTAGGACCTCGTCTCTGTAAAAAAAAAAGAAAAGAAAGAAATCAAAAATTTTAGCTGGTCATGGTGGTATGCTGGCATGCCTGTAGTCCCAGCTACTCGGAAGGCTGAGGTGGAAGGATCACCTGAGCCCAAGAGATTGAGGCTGCAGTGAGCGGTGATGGTGCCACTACACTCTAGCCTGGGCGACAGTGAGACTTTGACTCAAAACAAACAAAAAAACAAACAAAAGAACAGTTCATTGTGCCATTATATGTCCTTTAAGTTTTAACAAACTCAGTGGCCCAACATGTAGGGTTCATCCAAAACACAATTTAAATAAAGCAACTGATATTTAAGAAGCAAAACATCCATTTGCCTAACCGTGACTTTCCCTCTTCAGCCATCAAAGCTGGTGACACATCAATGCAAGCAATCTCGGGGGCAAACATACACACTCTGATGATGTGGGAGGTGAAAAACTAATCTTTCTAGATGTCAGAAGAACATGGTCTTTAAAAAGAGAAAAAATATGAATTACAAAAAATTACAAATTTGTAATTTTAAAGTGTCAAGTTCATTATTATTGCAGTTTTCCAAGATATTGTCATTGAAAGAAATTGGGAAGAGGATACATGTGATCTTTCTGTATTATTTCTTACAACTACCCAGAAATCTATAATTATCTCAGAACAAAAAGTTAACCTAAAAGAAGGTGTGAACATGAAAGCGTTCTACAGATACAAAGTGTTATTTCATTTCAAACAGCTTTCTCTCGTATATTTTATTCATTAGAACCTTTGACAATCCTCTTCATTACTGTTTAAATTTATTCATTTTACAGGTGAGAAAAATAAGCTTCAGAGTTCAGAGGGGATATTTAACCTGTCTTAGGTGACAGAAAACATAGATGATAAAGCAAAGAAACAGATTCAATCTATTAAAAACCAAGCCAAAAACTAAGACATGCTCAAGAAGGCCTATATTTATAATAAAGGACAATATCTTTAAATTTGTTCTGAGAAACTGTTATGCAGAGAAAAAAATGTGGGAAAGCATTTCTATGTAATTAATAACTCTGTTTTATTAGCCATCTCCAGCAGACAGAACTTTGACAAATGTATGTGTCCAAAGCTCTCAAGGAGTCGATGGGGTAGTATAGAGAGTAACTGAAAGTCAGAAGACCAAAAGTTTCTCACCCTGCTCAACACAGAAAGGCCATCTTACAATCACTTGTGTTCTCGCTTAAAAATTCAACTTACTAAAGTTACAAATATCAAAGCCTAGCTTTCCTGAAGTTTTAAATTTCAATCCACAAAGTATATTACTCTATTTATAAATTGAGTGATTTTTTAATCTAAACAGAAAGACAATCTCTGCTTGGTTTTTAGCAAATGTCCAACTCAAGTTAGGTAGGTTAAGGAATCGTAGACAGTAAAACTTGTTTACAAACTCAGTTAAATCCCCTTAAATAACTGAAATACCTTTATAAGTTAAACTTGTTTGAGTTTTTTTAAGTACTTCTAAAGCTGGCAGGACAGGTTTAAATCCTAGCAAGCAAAACTTCAATAATTTTTGTGAACTTTAGTAAATGTATAAATATTAAAAAAATTTAAGTTCTCTTAAACACTTCAAACTCTTTACCAATGAAGATGAGCACATCATGACTCTTGTAATTTAAAAATCTACATTTTAAAGTTAAACCACATAGCTAGCCTGTCAGTCCCCCAATATGGTTAATTCTCTTAAATATTAAACACTGAGATTAGCATCAGTTTAATCCCCAAATAATTAGCACTTTGAGTGTTCTACTTCATTACTTCTCAGCATATTTATTTATCTTCTTACATGTCCCACTAAAAGGGGGAGAGATGAGGTGGATGCACCATCTCGATAGCTTGGGTAAGAGGCTAAAAACTGGGGAACCTCAGTACAGTTGTCCATTGCTTGGAGGTCTTGAGACCAGGGTATAGCATCTGAGCACAGTATGCTTCTGGGATCATCTAACCTGATACAGGCAGATTCTTAACATTCTAGATCAGCAGCCTTCCACTGAGGTCGGTATTGTGGTCTTAATCTCCTGGCATTCCTCAGACCCAGTCTTTTCACTGACAGACCGGGGTAGACAGAATGTACACCCTAGCCCCACTCTCTATGTATAGTAGAAATGCTCCTATATGGACTTCAGTTTGGCTCCCAAACGCACGTTTAAGCCCCCATTGCGACTCTACAGTCCTTGCAGCAGTATGTCCATAGTTTCCTCACCAGACTTGGACCACATTCTAACAACAGCTCACTGAATGACCAACATTTTAAATTTTTTTGTATTTCTAGTCATTCTCACAACAAACTTGCAAGATGACTACTCTTGTTGTCATTTTACAGACGGAAAAAAAATGAGGTTTAAAGGAGTCCATTGACTTGCCAACAGAAGTCTTGGCGCTTATTCTGAGGCCTTTCCAATGTCCACATGATCCAATTCTTTGTTGAATTCTTTCCCCACCATTTAATTTCATGTATTTTTCCTGCCTTGGATCGCCTTTCATTATTAGCATTCTTTCTCTTACACATGCCTTGCTGCGATCCCACTGCACCTGGCAGTTTCAGATTTAAAACTCTGACATATCCTCAAAGCAAAAAACTAAGAGCTTTAAAATCAAGTTAATAATAGGTTTGACAGTGCTAATGAAACTTGACATGGAAAATCAAATGTCATGAGGAATGATGAGGTTATTTAAATTCTCCTAAAATGAGAAGCAAGTTTATTCGTGTCTTCTCTACCACCACTTTTTATGTTAGCTCTTAACTTCTTCTTTTCCTTAGAAAACTATGAAAAAATAACCTGGTTTTAGATTTATGAAACAGTGATAAATATCACACTGGACTATGGGTCGTTAATTTGGCAATAAAAATGTAATCAAAGATTTGCAAGGGTTCAGAATGATTTTATCTTGGTTATTATGAGTGGTTTTTTGTGTAATATATTTTTTTGTTTCCTGCAGACAGATAAGCTTAAAGGACTTAAGTGAGGTAAGTAGCAATGTCATTCCAGTAAACAAAGAGGGGAATTTTTATGCATTAAGTGTCTGCGATGGACAAGATATTATATGCTCCAAATACTATATTGCACTTAATTCTCACAATAGCTATGCTTAAAATTCATTATTACCTCCATTTTAAAGGTGAGAAAGTCAAAATAAAACAAGATCTAGATTTTAAACCAAGATCTTATTTTGACATCGTGTTCATTCAGTGTTTCGTGGTACAATAAAGAATGTGCCCAGTTCCACATGGAAGACTTAGAGTCTGCACTCATGGCTTCCAGTAGCCAGCATTACAGAAATGTTGGATATCACGTTGTGCTTTGCTATTTGTTTTTCATAAGAAAGACAGGACTGCAAAGTAGAAGGAATGTGAAATTCAGAGTCACACAGATCTGGTGTGGAATCCTACTAGTTTTGTGAAACTACTAGTTCTGTAGACTTTGGCAAATACCCCTACCTGCCCCAGTTTCTGTTTTCTCAGCCACAACACAGGGATGGATACATTTCTTTGCGAAGTTTTTATGATAAAGTCCAAGAGCACAAACAGCCATGTGACTAGTAGAGGCTCAATTAGTGGCCTAAAAGTCATGTGAGATGGAGTTGTCTTAGAGCCTTCCAAGGGCGTTTACTTCCTTGAGTTCCCAAAAAGGAAGTTTCTTGAGGAAATGCCACCCGTGATGGATGGAAAGTTTTTATTCAACAGCACGAGGGGCTTCACCTTACTCCCACTGGACTTCTAAAGAATTTTGTTCTTGTCTTTCTATCTGACCTATGCTCTTACATCTAGCCTTTGAGGCTGATTTATGTTCTTTCTTTTTTATTTGTTGGCTTCATGGAAATGCTCAAATCAAAAGTCATATTTCTAGAGTGCCACTCAAACAAGATATTTATTACCTCTAGACCACTGAGGCTGATTTATTTTCTTTCTTTCTTTTTCATTTGTTGGCTTCAGGAAATGCTAAAATCAAAAGTCATATTTCTAGCATGCTACTCAAACAAGATATTTATTACCTCTCATCCCTCTAATCCATAAGGCAATCATGTCAAGAAGGATAATATACATAACTACTAAATGAGAGGAACAGCTCTCTGGTCCATAGAGGACTTCACCAGACTCTTGCTCTTCTGGGAGGTATTGGACTTCCTGATTGGCACCAACAAGGAGCAAGCTAGGGTGACACTCCACTGAGCCCAGTGTTCATGCCTGAACCCAGTATTATCGAGTAAGTGAGCTCACTCTCCCCATACACACAAAAGTCAATAGCTATGGCACAAGCTTTTGAGAAAAGAAAAGCTTTATTGCAAAAGTGGCCAGCAAGGGGACAGGAATCAGGTGCACGTGTGTCTCCCCAATTTTGAGTCTGGGACAAGTTTTAAGGGATCAGAAGGAAAAGGAAAGGATTTAGGAATGTTGGCTTGGCAGGGTCTTATTGGAATGCTTCAAGTTTGACCATTTACAACAAAGTGTGTTGAGACAGACTTTTAGCCCGATCTTCCAGCCCAACAGACCACTCACTTCCAAAGGAGTTTCTGCATTCAGGCTCCAGTCACGTCCTGGTCTTCTTGGTTCCAAGGGGAAGAATCCTTGGTTCTGGGTGTTGTTACAGGCCAAAGCTTTTTCTATTGCATGTGTCTGGGCTACATAACTTTCAGTTTGGGGTACTGTTATACCTAAAAGCAAACGACATACTGTTATCAACAGAGTAGGCCCAGTTTGGACTGTTCCAGTGATTCCACCAGGATGTCACCCATTTCTTCTTTCTGGGCTTATGCATCTTGAGCAGTCGTTGGCTGCCACTCAAGATGACCTCGAGTCCACAGCACGTTGGTCAATCTGAGAAGACAGTAGGTTCTCCGATCACAGACAAGCAAAAAAGGAAGTGGGGGAGTCAACCTTAAACTGCAGGGAGTAGGCAGGACTGCTTGTTTTCTTTGAAACTTTAGTTGTCATTCTGTTAGAAGTTGATATAATCTAAAGAACAACAAAGTCTAGTGAGAAAACACATTCTTGCTGCTTGTATTTTGCTGAGACACCTCCCCATTGTTTGTCTAGGCTGAGATTCAAGACGATTTCTCCATTACCAAAGCCCTTCTCGAAGAGCAAACGACATCCTTGTGCATATACTCAGTGCTTGTGATTTTATCTTGGGAACTAGAATCTATCCCAGCAGAACTGATAAGCTACCTTCCCCATTTGAATAGTTTGCATTTTTTTAAAAGTAAAGACTCATTGTATCATTTTATCCACGCAAAGTCCTAAGAGAAAAATGAAGCCTCGGAGAGGTGGCAGACTTGTCCAGAGTCCCCATAGTTGGCAGGATATGGGGTCAGTCCTGGAAATTCCCAAATCCTTGTCTCCCTCCAACAGTCATGACTCTCAGCCTTAAATACAGAAACCGATCAGACACAGTGGCTCACACCTGAACCCCAGCACTTTGGGATGCCAAGGCAGGAGGACTGCTTGGACCCAGGAGCTCGAGTCCAGCCTGGGCAACATCGCAAGATCTCATCTCTACAAAAAAATCAACAAATTAGCCGGGTGTGGTGGCATGCACCTGTAGTCCCAGCTACTGGGGAGGCTGAAGCAGGAAGATTGAAGCAGGAAGATTGCTTGAGCCCAGGAGGTATTGGTTGCAGTGAGCACTGATCATGCCACTGCACTCCAGCCTGGGCAACACAGTGAGACTCCCAACTCAAAAAAAAAAAAAAATACAGAAACACGTTAGTGCTAAAATAGTAAAAAGAAAAAAGTAAAGGAAGGAAGGGAGTGGTGAAAGGAGGGGGGGAGGGAAGGAAAAGAAGGACCAGAAAGGGTAGAAATGATTCAGGAAGGGGAAAAGGAAGGGAGGAGAAGAGGGAAGGACGGAGGGAGGTCATAAAGGAGATGTGACTTTTTGATTCAAAGAGTTTATTTTCTAACAATAAAAATGTTAAAGTAGAAAAACTAGAGAGATTTCACTTCACTTTTCTAAGTGCAGTTGGTTTTAGACTCAAAGCCCTCAAGCAAAAGTTTGCTGGGTCTCAATTAAGTAAAACAACTGCTATTTCACATGGAGGGCTTCTTGCCCTTGCCTTTGAGAAGTCTGAGAACCACTGTTGCATCTGATTGAGCACTTTGAAATGCCAGGATCAAAGTCCTGGGGAAGACTCGGTGGGGAGACTTTCAGACCCCTCATTAGAATGGATTCATTACCCTTTTTACTTAGCCTATAGATTTGCTTTGATTTGTTGTTCGTAATGAAATGCATATTCACTTTCCAGAACAGACATCCTAGGGGATGCCAAGCACTTTAAAACAAAAAGTTTTACCTATTGGCTAGCTTCAGACAAGATACACAATGCCTCTCTAAGCAATTTGTTGCTAAAAGTTTCTTGTGTGTGAAACAAATGTGAGTCAAGAGAGTTGGGCTCAGGGTCAGTTTAGCCTCAAGTTATCTGGGAACCTGGGTGAAGACAGCTCCTCATTGGATTTTTTCTGTCAAACCAATTTTCTAAACATTTTATGGACTACACACCCCTGAAAATTTGATCAAAGGTATAATAAATCTCACCCTATGGGAAAATACACATGCATATATTCATATAAGAAGAAGATAGCTTTTCATTTCACAAGATTCATGGACCCTACTAGGCCATTAAATGACCTCTTTCATCTGCCAGATTATAGATGTTCTTACCTAAATGATACCTGAGGTCTCTCTCAGCTGATGCAATATATGAAATGGACTACATAAAATTATTTGCAGCTAAATAAACACATCAGCAAATATTGTACATACTGTAAGGCTTGTTTGCTTCTTCAAGAGTAAAATAGAGTCTGATAATGCAAGTCCAATAAATATGCAGTATTCATAGTGAAGAATGATCTGGAATTCTACTACCATCAAGAAGGAAAGAGAAATGAAATGTTTGGGAAGATAAATGGCTACATTAAAAAATAATGTGAATTTTTTCATGCTCATTTTTTTAAATGCTTAAACACAACCTCTGTTAATATTTTGTTACTTCAAATTCTTTTTTCTGCATACACACACGCATACATATAAAAGATGCCAGTGTGAAAATATGCCATGGGCCCAGTTTTTATCCTGAACTTTTTATGTAACATTGATGCACACTAACAGCATAATCTTATTCTCTATATACATACTTGCGATGCCTTTATAATATTCCCATAAGTGACGATAGCATCAAAATTAACTCAATGATTCTTATTTATCTGGGCATATAGATTATTTCCAATTTGGCACCAAAAAGTAATGGTGTACTGAACATCTTTTTACGTGGATTTGGTCCAGATTTCAGGTTGTTTCTTAGGAAAAGGGTTTCACCAATGTAATTATTGGGATAGGAATAAGAGTATGTCTAAGGCTTTTGAGACCTGAGGTCAAATATCTTTCCAAAAAAGTCAAAGAAATTTATAGTTCCATCAGCAGACTGTAGACTTGTCGATGATGGCACAAAAATTTTGATTTTTGTTTTGTCTTTTAAACAATCATTTGTAGATTTAAAAAATCTATACTAACAAAAATTTGGCCCAAACTCTACTAACCAAATGCTTAAAAACCACACATGGTTTTATATATTTACTATATTATATTTATTATATTAAATTCTTTATCACCAGGAATCATTCAGCAGTTTTACTTTTTTAATTCAATACAGGTCCTTGGAGCAGAAAAAGGTAAATTTTTTTTACATTTGTCTTCTTACTCTAATACTATTAGAATACATTATGTGTCTAGATCTAGAGTGCTAGTTATTATTTAAAGGGGTTGACTGTTTTGAAGCCTGGGATATGTGAGTGTGTGTGTGTGTGCAATGACTTGATCTAGATGAATTCAGGACCTCAGAGTCTATTCACGAATCCTCTGGGCTGAACAGGGTGATTTAAATCAGGGTGGGCTAGAGGTTTCTCTTTAGCCGCAGACTGCTGACCAAAAGGTGTTCCGTTGTTCCCCTCTGCCTCTTTAAAAAGACACGGCCGGCCCCTTGCTCCAGAGCTCTTGGTGTGTCTCTGCTTCTGATGTGACCTGTGTACACACATCTCTTTCATACACACATACACACACACACACAAACACACATTGGTGTCCTTTCTGAGGCATGCAAGCCAACACTCAATCACATCCTAAACAGCAAAATTCTAAGCAGGTAGTACCTTCATGCTCAGCTTTGAAATACGCATCTCCATTCCCTAAGAATGATGACATATGAGCGGAACCAGGGGACCTGTGTTATGGCCCAAAGAGTCACAAGTGGCAGCATAGTTCGCAGCAGCAGGTTAAGCTTTCAGAGCCCTGCCACCAACTCAGTGTGCAGCTTTGGTCAAGTTGCATTTTCTCTGTGGGTCTCAAGTTGACTGTTCTCTACCTGTTGAGGGAGTTATGCTTGGTGAAGGGCCCGATTTGGGTCTGTGTGGTCCCCGAGTGCTCTTGATGGAGGAGTTGGGGTTGTTGGCAAGTCTAAATAATTTTTAAACCTAAGGAAACTATGTCCTTTCCCACCATAAAGTTCAACATCTTAACTAAGCGTTCAGTTGTTGTTGCATCGGGATCGAATGGTTATCAACATAACAATGTGACACTGTTCAATTCAAGAGAGGCACATGCTCTGGGTGGCTGCTGATGACATGAAATGATTTTATGGGATGCATGATTCATGGAACAGTCACTGGATCACATTTTAAATAACCACAGTCCTTTAATCCGGGCTTCCCAGTTTGTGATCAACCTTGGACACAATACAGAATAAAAACCAAAATTAAGACACATCAGTGTCTGCATGCGTCCTTAGTTTTATTACTTATGACTATAATACTTATGGAGAGTATTTTATGGGATTTTATATCATAGAATTATTATGTGCCTTTGGCGATTCTGAGTGGCTAGTTAAAGTCTTTCTGTGATGAAAAGGAAATAAAAGCAGTAACACCAGTGGCATATGTAATTACTAAATAACTCCAGTTTGTAAGGTTGATAGGCTTTTCAAAATGATGATCAAGGCAAGAATTGATAAAATGTATGCCTGGTTGCGACCAGGTGAGAACTGCTGGTGGCATCAGAGCACTGGGGGCTTGCCTGCCCCGTCCCGGGAAGGGCATGAGAATATAGGTACCATGACCACCAGTGGGCTTCCCCGCCCCCTTCAACATCCAGAACAGCTCTTTGGTTTAATTTACCCCTCATTAATATCTCTGCTCAGATGCCATCTCTCAAAATGTCTTCCTTAGCACACATACGTCACTTTGCATCCCAAAATAGCACTTTATTTCCTTTATTTCACTTATACGGTCTGAAATATATTTAGTGATCTACTTGCAGGCTTATTTTCTGTCTCCTTTCATTAGCATGTAAGAATCATGTCTGTCTTTTTCTCTACTACACTCCCAGATTCTGGCAGAGTACCTGTCCCATAGTAGGTGTTCAGTAAATACTTGTTGAGTGATATGAATGAATGAATGAGAATAAGAAGTCTTTAAAATTAACTAGTCTAGAATAATTCCTAAAGTACCTTTTAAAGTAATTATCTGTATTTCTGGAAAGTTCAGTGATGTGTTCCAGATTGCAAATATTCAAAGCAATTTTTATAGCCCCAGGGAAATGCTACTTTCAAGAGCCAGGAGCATTGTAGAAATACATGGTTTACAGTTTCCACTGACACAAATGGCCCCTTTTTAATAATCAGAGACTATCTGGATGAGATTATAGTAGTTCCAAGGGACTTTTAATGGTTCCTAGTCATTTTTATTTTGCAATCTGACCAAATTATGTCATTGCTTTACACAGTTCCTCATCACCAGAGGAAGCCTGAATCATCTCATCTGTCACAAAACCAAAATACTCAGGAGATTCCACTTGCCATTACCAGGTAAGGAGCCAGGAAATCCTTGGCAGGTCCCAGGTTGGGAGTCAGGCAATGTGTTGTCTCAGATAATGATCACCAAAATGTCCCAAAAGACAGAGAAAATCTGTGGCCTTTGTTTCTGAAACCCAGTGTTGATGTCCAAGAGAAATTTATGAATCACAGCTGTTGACGAATTTAATAATGTTGGTTTTCTGAAATTTATAAGTCTTGATTGAGTGTTAGAAAAGTCTGGGGTATTCTAAGGACTGAATACTAACTAGGCAGGATTAACTGGAATGGATTCTAATTAACATGAAAGGAAAAGTGGGTTGTTTCTAACAATTCTTGTTAGTGACCACACCAAAGCTTACAGTTGAGTCAAGGTCTCACTGTGTCACCCAGGCTGGAGTGTAGTGGCTGGCTCCCAGCAGCCTTGACCTCCTAGGCTCAGGTGATTTTTCCACCCTAGTCCTCCCTCCCCCCAAGTAACTGGAACTGTATGCACGTGCCACCACACCTGGATAATTTTTTTATTTTTTATAATATTTATTTTGTTTTCTTATAGAGATGAGGTCTCGCTTTTTTGTGCAGGCTGGTCTCGAACTCTTGAGCTCAAGCAATCCTCCCATCCATCTCAGTCTCCCAAAGTGCTGAGATTACAGGCATGAGCCACTGTGCTCAGCCTATGGTTACTTTTGAACAAAACTTTATAGAAGACTGTTTGTAGAAAATGCCATTGTCTGATTAAACTGTCAACCCAACTGGAGACTTGAAGAAGCCAAAACTCAGGCAGAGGATTCACTGGCCAACGTCACCCTAATTTAGTTGTGGTTTCTTTAAAGCAGAATCCAGGGCCTCCACTATCAGTGCTACAAGGCCTTCATGATCTCACTCTGGCCAGTGGCTCTAACCTCACTTCACACCACAGTCCCATCATTTTCCTCATGGCTTCATTATCAGATGCCTTCCAACTACCACAATGCCGCTTAACACACAACATTTGCACATGCTTATTAACACTTCCCTCCATACCTGTTCCTCTCCACCCACTACCCACTTTGGAACACTCCAGTTCATCCATAGGCCTCAGCTTAAAACCACACTGAATCCAGGAGACGGTTTTTACCCTTTCCTCAGATGGAAAAAATAAGGCCCGGAAAGACTGAGTCCTTTATGGTTGAAACCAAGTCCAATCTCAAAGCCCAAGCACTTTTCAGTAGCTCATGCTGCCCATAATGACTTGATCTGAGAAATGCAGCCCTTGACTCCCATAACTAAAATACTACCTTTTGTTTCTTCAGTAAATATTTACTGGGCATGTACCACGGTTGTGGTGGGACAGAAGAGTGGTTAGGCGGAATCTTCTGAAGTCAGACTGCCTGACTTTGTCACTACTGAACCATGTGATGTGGCTGGTGTCACTATTTTATATGGGAAACTTAGGGCAGAGCCAGGCCTGTTGCAAAACCCCAGTAAATGCCAGCTCTCATTGCTACACGATGACTATTGTGCATGCTCTATACTGTATATGACTAATGTCATATATGAAAATGCTACACTATTGCTGTGCAATGGACAGCCAGGCCCTACACACTGGGGCATGAGCATACTACCCCCTCTCCTCCCCCTTCCCCACTTTCTTGCCTTGTCTAATTTTGCACCTTCAGTAACTTTGTTCTCACTCTTTGGCCTGTGGTGACTAGGACTATGACTTCATAATTCATGTTAGGTTGTTTAAGGCCTAAACTGATACAAAACTCTTCCCCACACCACAATATAATATCCTTTCATAATATAATTTTGTAAAACAAAAAACAGAGCATCATATTATATTGAAAAAATAATGAGCTCTGTAGTTGGAATCGTATTTGCAGTAGTTGTTTGATGTCCTTTGATTGTTTAATTTATTAAACAAAGTCTCATGATTTTTCTTCCTCTCTTAACTGGATCCTTCCTCTAAGTCCTAATCTTGAACATTTTTTTCCCCATACTGGCCTCTAAGTGTTAGTATTCCTCAGAGTTCATCCGAAGTCTTCCTTTCTTTCACTCAGGCCTGCACAATCACATCTATCCCCAGTGTCCAATGTCAGTCCTATGTTGATAATTCCCAAATCTCCGTCTTCAGCCCAAACCACCTCTCTTAGTCAGACCTATGTATCTAATAATGCAGTGAACAGTTTTGAATTTTAAACTGAACTCTTATACCTTACCCTGAGTTGTACCCCATATCTTTATAATTTAAAAAAATGAACTCTTCACTTCTATTCTCATTCCCAAACCGTCTCTCCCTGCAAACTGTCTCCCCTCAATAAATGTCTCCCCCCTCTTTCCTATCTTCACTTTTCCTTTTGAATCCATTTCTAATTCCCAGAATTCTATCTTCAAAACATGGCTTGAATGCATCAATTTCTTACCCATTTTTCCAGCTCCCAGCATAGACCAGCCACCACCAACTTTTGCCTAGACTTTTGCAATAGCCTTCTAATGACACTGATTATCTTCACCTGCTACCTTTCACCCATAAGGAACTACTTTCTGGTCTCTTGCACAATAGGCTGTGGTGTTTTGTTTGTTTGTTATGTCTCTGAGACTTTGCACACACTGTTCCATCTGCCTGGGATATAAACTAATTTTTCTTCTCCATCCTTCAGTTAGCCTTTCTCCCATTAGGTCTTTCCTGAGAACCAAAGCAATTTTGTCTGGTTTAAGTGACCTTTTACTACCACAAAAACTTATGCTGTGCACACCTTTATCCTTTTCTATGACTATGGTACAAAGATGCCTTTCCTTCATAAGCTTCATTAGGGCAGAGGCCATGTCTCATTCATGTTGTATTCCCCAAAACATACCATATGCCTGGTGAATTCTCAACACATATTTACTAAATGAAAGAATCATCATTTCGATTTTCATTTTAGCTTTTTTCTTTTGTGTTCCTATTCTTATAAGCTATGCACTTCTAGAATATCTTCATAGAAAATTTCTATTTTTAGCATTTTCTAAAAATCTTTAAAAACTAGCAGAGAAGTGTTGATATCTATTATTATTTTCCCAGACACTTAACAAAATTGTACGCTGGCTCCTAGCCTGGGGATTCTGGTTTTAAGTCAAAACTCGAATGTCAGTAGAAGACTGACCAGGGACCACAGCTCAGTGTAAAGACTGGATGAAATGCTAGCATTTTTATCTACAAAGTATGACTTAAGGCCTCAGGCTTTCGTGGAGGAAACAAAAACTGGATATATATTCTGTTGATTTCATAGGTGCTAGAAATGGGTCAGGTTTCATTTAATTAACCCAGAGGTTTTAGTCACTAGCACAATCCTTGGTACAGAGCATGTCCCGTATAATTAGCTTCAGCTGTGGTAGAACCTGGAGCTTATACTGACCCTCACCACAATACAACAGAAAATTAGAGCTCAGTGTTTTAAAAAGTTCCAGGTAAAGCCATTGAATAGTCTTGGTCATATCATTTGATATTTAAAATACATATTGTTATTTTGTTTGTCTTACATTTCATAATCTTTTTTCTTTATGAATTTCCATATAATAATCCACACAGTTATCTTACCCAGCTCACATTTCAAGAAGGAATAAAACGATTTACATACTCTCCTGTCACACTGTGGTTGACTCTTAATCAGTAAACAGTGGATACATAACATGAGCCCCAACCAGCCAGATGTTATTTTTATAATGATTGTAGCTACAAGGCAAGTTTAAATTCACGGCTTCAAAAAATCAAGAATCATGATATGGACTCACTGAAATGACATAGAAAGAACTTATATGGGTCAGTCAATTGGTTCCATATCTAATATTTGCCAGTCTCTAGAAAGCAGGAGAAGAACAGCCTCCTAGTGCCTTGCAAAACAAAGGATTCTTCTAGCATATCCAATAATATAAAGTGCTTTATAAATGTGACCTCAAGTCATTTTTATTGACCTTGCCTCTGAGTGGGATTTTGCCACCACAGGAAATACTTTCTTTTCATTCTAACGTGTTTTATTTCAGCTCTTCATTCATGATGAGCAACCACAGTGTGCAAGACAGAGGTAAGAGCACTTTAAGTGAGAATCATAAAATAAGCAGGTATGTAATCACAGTACGATATTCCTGCAGTGTGACTTAACTTTTCTGAACTCCAGGGTCATTGAACTGGTGTGTGTCGATATAATTAGCTCATTTCCATTGTTTTACTATGATGTCATTTTGATCCATGATTAAATACAATCACTTCAGTGCTTTCCAGTTTCTTCCTCTTATGAACATTATTATGCTGTGCATACTAGTGTAGATGTCCTCCCATGTACACACTATGAAAATTTTTTCTTTTTAAGATGAAATTGCTGTGTCCTAGGATATGCATCTCTTCAATGGCCCTCGATGTGTTTTCCAAAGTAGGTATATCAGTTAGTCTCACCAATACCTTATGAGTCCCTCTTGCTCCCCATCCCGTCCAACTATTATTTTTGACAAACTTTTAGTTTTTCCTAATTTATTAAGTATAAAATAAACGTATCAAAAAAATCTGTGAAATTAGAGAGAATAAAACTAACTCCTTTTGCCAATTGGTTGTAAAGTAAAAATCAGAAGAATACCAGGTCTGTGGTGATGCCTAAAGCAGCATATAAACACAGTGGTGGGTGTCAATAGTATTAGTATTATTTTGCCCAAACTAGATCTGTCATGTTCATTTGCCTTTCTTTGTTCACTCCATATGACATGGCAATTCTGTGCTGGAGTCCAGCTCTGCAATTTCTCCCTGCTGAGCCAGAAAAGAGAGTTTAGGGCCGGGGGAAGCAAAGTCCAGGGGCACGGGGGTAAGGGCAAGAGCCCTCTGGTCTCAGTCCCAGTTCTGCCTCTCTCTGTGCAGGAGGGTCAACATGAGCAAGCTAATTCTTCGAGTTTCACCCATCCCATTCGTTAGAGTCAAGCAATAATGTTAGCATATATATTCATGTTAATATGATGCGTGCATGCACACAGCTACCTGCTTGACACATTGTGAGCAACAGATACATTTTCATGTTCTTCTCCTTTTCTGCGTTTCCGTCTCTCCTCCCCCATCCCGGGCTTCCACTGTGCCTCGTTTCACTTCTACCACATGCTGTTTGGGCCTGAGGTTGGAAATAGAACCTGATAAGTTCATCTCCCCTCATGTGCACTTTGCTAATGAGAGTTTCTAAGGAGGAGTCCTTTATGTACAGTGTGCCCAAAGAGGACTGTGATCATTCATACAATAGACTCCATCCCTAGCCATCTAACATCAGGAACAGGCATCTTCAAGGTCAGATCTGGGGGGACATAAATGAAAGACTTGGGATGTCCAGAAGAAAAGCCCAGGGCTGAACAGGCCCAGAAAGGACATTGTTTATGGAGGTTTTGAAAATGTGTTGCAGGGATGGGGAAGAGAATAATAGCTTGGAGAGAAATCCAGAGCCTCTACTCGGAAGATAAAATCATGCACAAATACATAAAGAACAATGGAAGAGTGGAATAGAGTGTTAGTGACAGGGAGGGCCTTTACAGGTAGGAGTCCAAGCATCCAAGGGCTGTGGGTAGAGCATTTGTACTGGGAGCATTTAGGCTGTTCTTTTTTTTTTTTTTTGAGTTGGAGTCTCACTCTGTCGCCCAGACTGGAGCACAGTCGCCGCTCCCGGCCACTGCAGCCTCGACCTGCTGGGCTCCGGCGATTCGCCTCAGCCTTCCGATTAGCCGGAATTACAGGCATGCGCTACCAGGCCCAGCTGATTTTTCGATTTATTGTAGAGATGAGGTCTCACCAAGTTGCCCAGGTGGTTGTTCTTATTCTCCCCTCATCTCAGAGGAAGCACAGTTGCTTGAAGAAGCCTGGCATGGATGAGTAAATGTGTCGGCCACCATTAAATCTTCTTTTAGTCAGCAAACATCCACCAAGCACGGTGTACACCCCAAATTTGGTTGGGACCTAAGAATACAGAATAGAGACAACGCCCTTCCTACTACTAACCAGTGCTTAAGCACCCACAATGCTCCTCTATTAACTTGCTGAAAAGACACTCATCCTGCTGGGTAAAAACTCATGTTTGATCACCAGATTTGGTGATATGAAGTAGGAAGAAAACAACACAGCCTCTGCACTCCTGGAATTATCAGTCTAGTGGGTTCTCTAGAGTTACTGGTTTTAACTTGACTGCCTCCGGTATGAGCATTTGTTTAGAATAGTGAAATTTACATCTCTGTATATGTAGATATTATTATACTCATTTTATTAATAAGAAAATAATGTTGGAAGATTTAGTTATTCTTGATAGTTCAGTTACTCCTTGATACACAGACTTGGCTCAATTCTCTGATAAGCAAGTTCAAGGTAAACTATTAGGATCACAAGCAAATGGATCTCAGGACAAATATATATATATATATTTTTTTTTTGACATGTTGGAAGAGGGTCCAGAAAGCCTTGGTTAGACTCTAAAATAATAGAAATATTATTTTCTAAGTTTGGAATTATGAATGATATTTTTTTCTTTTTTGTTTGCTTTTAGTTTTTGTTCACTAATAGTTTATGTGGCATTTTTATTATAAAATTATTTTTAGTCGCGTAAAAGGTAAATTAAGATTTCCTAATAAATAGTTATAAAATACCTGCTTAAAAGAAAATGCTTTATTATAAGTTACAACATGAATGTCTAAAGCGGTGTTTCTCTAATAATATTAGCAACACTCATGAGTAACATTTATTAAGTGACCAGTATGGGTCAGGTTCTGTGCTAAGAGCTTTATCTACATAACAATTTTAAATTATAGTAATTGTTGATATCAGTATTATTTTTTTCAGCCCGTGACCATTTTATTAGTCTACAGTATCTCAGATTTCACTGGCCACCTGTGCCATGCTATTTCCAATGTTCTTCCACTGACCTTGTGTCTTCATTTCTGAGATGCTCCATTCTCCAAGTGGAAAAGTCCTATTTCATGGGTTTATGAAATTCAAATGCAATGTTTCACGTAAGAAAAACTTTCCAAAGATTAGTTGCTACCATTATTTCAGAACAAAATCAAGTAAATATGTGTAGTGGGTTACCTGCTCAAAATTTCATCCATGCATTCAATAGAGTTCCAATCAGGCCTTCAGGGGAAAATTGCTTGGCAAAGTTGTTGTTTTTGTTTTATTTAACTCATTCTCTGAACAGACTACACCTGCATAGCTGTTTCCAAATGCTTTTTCTCAAATAGGACTTTTAAAATATTCAAGCAATGCACTCAGTGTTAAAAAATAATAATAAACCAGTTCCACGATATCATGAAAAATGCATAATCACTGAACACTATTATGTATGCAACATAATCTAAGTGATAAGAAATGCAGATAATGGTTTTCTCCTCCCAAGTATATTCTTATTATTTCAATACATTTTGAAAAGGTAGTAATGGCCATTTAAATAATAAATCTCTACCTACTCCACCATAATTTAAAATAAAGCTTTAAAGTCAATTTTATTTTATATTTGCATAGTTATGTTATCTTTCTCTTGGGTAGGGTTTCCCTAGTATAGAATTCTCCATTTTTTTACTCACAATATATCCATGTCATTATAATTTAGATGTGCAATTAGCATATGACTGGAATTGTTAAATGCTAAGTTTTCACCCTTGATATTTATTGTGACTACTAATATTTGGGGACCTATTAGTAATCTATTTGAGATCTATTCTTTTGCTGTTTTGTGCTTCTTATTTGCCATGCACTGTATTGACTTTTTGTTTATTTTTCTGTCATATATTAGCTTCATCTCTTCTTTATCTCCCTTTTATCTCTTTATCTCTTTCTTGGAAGTTATATATTCCAATTATTCTTCTTTCGATTACCCTAAACATCTAAATAACAACATGCTTGAATTCAACAAATATGAAGCATAGGTCTTCTTTCCAAACAATACAAAAAACTTAGAGTGCTTTCATTCTGATACTGTGGATTCTTCACAATGTCTGAAGTTTTTACTTATAAGGTTTTAAAAACAGGGATTTCTCTAGCTTTATTCCTATGTTTAAGGTCATAAATAGGTGGGTGATAATTAACTTACTATGATAAATGTAGTTTAAACTTTAAGCGATCAGTTATCTGCAACAAATATTTGATATACATAAGCACTTATAACAAACATTCTTAGTCTCAACAGTAAAAAGGCACAAAACTGTTTTGGTTTTTTGGCACAAAAATTTTAATGTATCAGGAGTAATATTTGTTTTCTTAGTAAACTTAGAAAGAAATTTGGCTTTTTTATAACAATAGCAGAATAAATACCAAGAAAATCTGAATGTTGTAGCAACTGGCATGTAATATTTGCTAATGCTTTATTTAGTATTTCATCTCAAAAATTTACTCAAAAGTAGCTAATTCTTTCAAAGTTTGTGGTAAGCTACTAGTCAGGCCTGAAAGTTTGGTTATATTTCTTAGGATGAATTATGACTATGAAGCTTATAATTCCATCTTCACATTTATCACTTCTTTTCATAAGTTATTTTTGTCAAGTATTTTACTTGCATATTGTTTTAATACCCTAAAAAAGTTTTATTTTTTTAACTAGTTAATCCTTGCATAAAGTTACTGACAAGCCAAGCATGGTGTCTCACGCCTGTAATCTCAGCACTTTGAGAGACTGAGATGAGAAGATTGCTTGAGCCCAGGAGTTTGAGACCAGCTGAGGCAACACAGCAAGACCTCATCGTTACAAAAAATTAAAACATAAGAAAAAATAACCAGACATGGTGGCACGTGCCTGTAGTCGCAGCTACTTGAGAGGCTGCAGTGGAAGGATCACCTGAGACCAGGAGGTCGAGTTTGAGCCAGCCTGGGCAACAGAGACCTCAGTTCCAAACACACACACACACATACACACACACACACACACACACACACACACACCATATTTACAAATGTTTGCTTGGCATTTCTCCTTACACCTCCTTCTATTCTTATAGTCTAAATTTCTTGATTTTTTCTTCTTTTATTAGTGTTTACTGGAAGGAAATGCAAAGGAAATATGTTATTTTGATTGAAGTACATAGAGACAATACCACATTAAAATTTGACAAGGGTAGTATCCTAAACCTTAGATGCCATGTAAAATCAAAGTCCTGTCAATGAATTTCTTGTATTCTGGTCTATCCAATGGTCTATCTTGTACTTGAATTTATCCTTCATCCAGGCACTATTTTGCAGCTTCGTGTTTTGGTCACTTGGAAAATAACTTGTCACAGACATGACCAGAGCTTCCAATGTTAACACGTTGTTATGAAATATTTTTTAAAAATTCACCTTGACAAGTAACACCACATGATCTTATCAGAAAATTCTAAGCATTGGAATTCTACTATGTCACAATGGTGGATAGGAGCTTCCCCAAATTCCAGTTTGCACAGCTAGGTCTAATTTCATGATGCAACAAATATTGCCCCTCATTTTCTATGAAGTGACAGACTCACTTTGTGCATTTTAAATAAAATATGTGCCAAATAGTTAAGTCTAAATAACAATAGTTTGTCTGTCATTAATTCAAGGTTGGAAAACAATGTTCCATTTTTAAAGGTTATTCTTTCAAGTAAAAAAAAAAATGTTTCCTAAGGAATGAGCTTGGCAGGTTTAGGAAGAAAACAGAATTCATTATGGTCAGAGCAGAGTGCAACCTGAGGGAGTGGTGAGGATAGGGATGGCCAAGTAAGGAAGACAAGCCATTCGGAGTCTTTGGGACAGGAGGAACCCATTTTCATTTTCTTGGAGGTGGAAAGGAATTTTACCAAGGCAAGTCACAAAGTAAAAGTTCCACCTTTAAAAGATGACTGACTCCAGGTGCCCAATGGAAAGCGAGGAGAAAGGGCAAAAGCTGAAGCCAGAAGACAATGCAGTGGGGCCTGCAGTCACTGAGTCACTTGAGGTCCCCCAGGACAGATAGATGGATGGGCTTCCACTCCATGTTGGCAGGAAACAGTCTGAGCCAGGGACCAAACCATATTTAACTGCAAATTTTACTCTTCCCAGATCATAAAGGAAGCATGCAGTCCTATTCTCCTCAGAGGTGCCAGTCTCCAGCCAGCCACGGTCCTCAAGAAAGCATGCAACCTTACAAAAGCAAAAGCTGGAGAAAACCTTTCCCCACAAGGTTCGATGACAAGGTAAAACAGACACTTCTCTGCCAAGTCCTTCCAGATGTACATGGTATCTACATAGAGCTTTCCTGAATAATGCCCCAAAAGAGATTATTTGCATTTGGTTTACTTTTATTTCCTTCAGGCAATCCATTATTGGGTTGTAATAATATTTTTTAAAGTATTTTGTTGTATGACATGTTATGCTGCTCTTTCACCAGAGTCTTTAACCTGCATATTTCTGGATTCTCAAAGTGTTTTTTTAGTTAATTAAAAAATAGAGATAATTAAATTTGTGCTTTATATTTACTGGCTGTTTAATAGTTTTGTGGGGTTACTAGGATTAACATGTTGCAATTCCTTTTTCAACCTAAGAAACACATGTCACATACCCTTTTCATTTAAACAGTCCAGTGACCGTTAACTGAGCAGTTATTATGTGCAGACAATGTGCAAGGTTATGGCCCCTACCCCAGGGAGACATAAAGAAACAACAGAAGCAAACAGATACTAGAGGTGTTCTTGTTTGTGCTTCATCTATTTTCTGGTCTCTTTCTAAGATATGCTCCATTCCTACAATAAGTTCTTCCTGAGCCATTTTGCACATTACATTGGGAGGTGGGGAAGCTTTCACTGTAGCTTGTATGCTCTTTCCTCTATCATCTTGAGATGCTACTTAAGTCTTTCGCTTTAAAGCCCTGGAGGATATGCTTCTCCTAGGTCTTTATCCCAAATCCTGCTACTACTCGGTGTCCTACTACAGAGTTTGTGAAGGTCTTTAAGTAGAAGCAGAGCATATAGGATATCTCTGGTCAATTCCCCATAATTCCGATGGTATCCTAAAGCTCTTTTCTTGTCCTTATATTTATCTTAATTTCGATCTAATTCTAAAAACGTTCTCGTAATCTTAAATTAGACTCTGGGAAATCTTTGTGCATACTTCTTTTATTGCGCCTTGTCATGTACCTGGCTTGATTTTGCTCTGATCTACTTCATAAGCAGGAGAATTTCTTGGTTCTAACTAGATGTCTGCCCAAGATCAGAATACCCCTCTAGAACGTGGTATTCCTCATAGGCACAAGAGAGGCTTGGACTAGATTAGAATTTCCCTGATTTCCACAATTTAATACCCTTTTATGATTTGTGACATATCCATGCACTATCAATAATAACATTTGCTTCGTAACACCCTTTACATTAGCTCTGTTTTCATTTTGTATCACTATGCTAAACTTTTTTTAAAGTATTATAATCTGTAGATAGAAAATCACTTTAACAGTAAGGACAGCTGTAACCCCTGTGTATATACTCAAAAGAATTAAAAGCAGAGACTCGAACAGATATTTGTACACCCGTGTTCATAACATTGTTTACAGTAGTGAAAAGGTAGAAAGAACCCAAATATCCATTGACAGATGAATGGATAAACAAAATGTTAAATCAATTAATACATTAAATGTTATACACACAATGGAACATTATTCAGTTCTAAAAAGGAGTAAAATTCTGACATGCTACAACATAGGTGAAACTTGAAAACATTATGCTAAGTGAAATAAGCCAGACACAGAAGGACGTATATATGATTTTACTTATACAAGGTACGCAGAATAGGCAAACTCATAGAAACAAAAAAGAAGAATGGTGATTACTAGGGGTTAGGGAGGAAGTGAAAGTCATGGAAAGCTATTGTTTAATGCATACAGAGTTTCCGTTTGGAATGATGAAAATGTTTTGGAGATGGATAATGGCAATGGTGGCACAGCCATGGGAATGCACTTAATGCCGCTGAATCGTACCCTTAACAGTGGCTAAATGGTGAGTCTTATGTTATTATATTTCAACACAATGTTTTGGAAAGTCATCAGGAGGCGAACACTATGAGGCTATTAGATTGTAGCAGGATCCTATTAATCTGCTAATGGCTCTCAGCCTCAGGATTGCTCGTCTCCTGTTGAAGAAGAGATTAGAAATGTCAGAGAGATGTTAAGGATGTATCAGCACCAAAATCAAGCATTCCTCTTGAGCTATTCAGGAAACTAGAAGGAGAACTGAAAGGGAGGATTTCTCCCACCTTCGCATAATGGCGAGTTATAAAATGCTGCTTCTGAGCAGCACCACCTGAACTCACCAGCCATCCCTCATGGCCACACCTGGAGAAACACAGGAATGGAAAATTCTTAAATGTCTTCCAGTTCGGACAAATAGATAAGATCAGAGCAGATGAAAAGCACCATGACTGAGCTCTGCCAAGTTCACGAACTGGCCAAGAAGCCCCCTGTGCTCAGTAGACCACGCCAGTCTCAGAGAGCTCACACTGCAGCAGGGAGACAGGGCTTCAAGTCCATCTCTGGCTCTGGAACCTGTCATATGACTTTGCTGGAGTGAAGCAGAGCCAGTCCTCCTGCTGCGCTCTCCCAGAACCAACTCTCCCCTGGAGGTAGGGACTCGGTAGAAGAATTTGTTGCAAAGATGACCTCAGTTAAGAAGTGACTTTGGTCCCAGTTTTGATGGAAGAGAATGGCCGCACTGGGCAGGCAGAGAGGTGAGGACCAGGAGGGGTTCCAGGCAGCGGGGCTAGCCCTGCCAAGCCCTAAAACCAGGTGTGTCCAGAGAACAAACACATTCAGCTGGCCAGACCCATGTCCTGAGACTGGGAGGCAGGAAGTGAGGCTGCAGGGCTAAGTTGGAGCTGGTCCATGCCTTTCCGGAAGGTGTCCACATGCACTTCGTCTGCCTGCTGTTGGATGAAGCAGGTTTATTCTGGAAGGACCAGAGACTCTAAATGAAAGACCAAAGCCATGATGTTTCGTTCCTAATTCATGACAGATTATGACTTTCTGAGCCTCCACTGTCCATTTTAACTAAGGTTAATGCTCCTTAACATGATTACCTCGCAGAAGAATTGTAGAGATGGATTGGGGATTCTGAATGCGGGAGGGTCTATAGATATTGGACTCATGAGGGGGGTTATTTAATGGTATGATTCTTAAAACCCTACGAAGGCATTAAGGGTCCAGGGTATATCTCCCTGACTGCCCTTTCTTCTCTCTATTATGGTGAATTTTATAATCAAAAGAATTTAAAATCATTTAGCACCGATACAAATAAGGCAACATGGCACAGGGAAAAAGCCAGCAGACCAGGATTCAATTCCCAGCTCTGCCATGCTGGCACAGAGTAGCTCTCTCTCCTCACCTATCTCTCCCTCCAAATGTCTTTATGATGACCAGGGCAGCTCAGGCTTACAAACAATTTGCATCCCACCTCAACAAGCTTCAGCAGATGCAGAATCAGGAAGTACTGACAGATGGAGGTTTATTATCTGTCTGAGGGTCGTGTCAATGGCCTTTCTCAGCTGGTGGAGTACAATTTCTGGTTACTTCCAATTACAAACTCTCTCATTCCCTTCATGTTGAGAATTCCCTAGTTGCTGTAACTTTTCCTGTGTCTATCTTCCCAGGTTCAGGGACTTAATTTTATGTACTGAATGTTTCCTGTAGTACTGTGAAACAGTGGGCTCTGGTGGGACAAAGGTAAATTTTGAATGAGTTAACCAAAATTAGTACTATCCTAAAATACCCATCACTGAACTTGTACTGCAGGATATCCAGCACAACGAGTGGTACGTTGGAGAATACAGTCGCCAGGCAGTAGAAGAAGCATTAATGAAGGAGAACCAGGTAATGCCTTCTGCAGGGCCTGCCCTTACTTTTCCCATCGGTATCTCCTTGTCTTCTGCTCATAAGTCACAGGATGAAATGAGCTGTGTGCTTTGATGACAAAGTTCCTGCCTAATTCTGTATTTCTCGATGCTGGGAGGTGGCGATTAAAGAGGCAATTTAAGAATGGAGAGTTTCAGCCGGGCTCGGTGGCTCAGCCTGTAATCCCGCGCCTTGGGAGGCTGAGGTGAGTGGATTGCCTGAGCCCGCGGGTTCGAGACCCGCCTGGGCAACTTGGAGAGACCTCATCTCTACAATAAATAAAAAATTAGCCGGGCATGGTA
>CAUYQG010244918.1:0-30307 GCA_963574415.1 Tarsius wallacei
AACTACAGGCGCGCGCTACCACACCCCGCTGATTTTTTGATGTATTGTAGAGATGAGGTCTCGCCAAGTTGCCCAGGCGGGTCTCGAACCCGTGGGCTCAGGCAATCCACTCACCTCAGCCTCCCAAGGCGCGGGATTACAAGCTGAGCCACTGAGCCCGGCTAGTGTATTTATTCTTTATTCAAAAGTTTTCTTGGCTAGTCTCTTGAATTTATTCCTCCATGAACTTCACATGAGTTTTACTGTGTTCTTTACTTTACCTCTAAAAGATACAAATGGGACCTTGGCTGACATTTAATATATTTATAAATTATGTGCAGATGACATATAGTGAACCTTTCCAATATGATTTGCCTTTCCTTTCATGCCAGCCATAGAGTCATTTTTTTTCAAATGGTTCTTGGACATACGCTATTCAATTTATTCTTGCCAGTTTTTGTTCTTGTTGCTACAGAGAATGATTTCATTAACTACATTAAGACTTTCTGCTATAATTCAAGGTCTTAAATATTATCTAAAATGTGCATCTTGGTAAGAACTTTAGACATACTTATGTAAAAAGGTTAATTTTTTAATTACCGGAAGCATTACATGTCTATTTTAAAATTTTACCTATTTTATGAATAATCCCTTCAACTTCTTGTAGCTTAGACCTATAGACTAGGTTTGAGTAGAGACCTTTACTCAGTGAAACCGAAAATTATTAACCATGAAATTTATACCCATTAAAAAATATTACCCAAGGTTTGCCTGTGGCTTTTTTCTTACAATTTGAAATAGATTATTACTTCCTGCAGTTTACAAAGCCATTTACTAAATGATTAAAATCTCTCCAACCCAACTGCACTAGAGATTTCATTGCAAATTAATGACTGTGTGGTTTAGGGGATTAATCAGAACTCAGAAGTTGGAGCTTCATATTTTCCTCTCATATGGTTGATCATTCCTACTTGATGTGACCCTGGATAAGTCACTTTTTCTTTTTGTGCCTCACTTTTTTTCTTATCAATAAGATGGAATAAAGAATGCTGATATAGTCAAGGATGCTCTTAGTTAGGTGTTAACTATTTGAAGATTGCTACTTGACTTAAGATGGTAATGTGTTATGACAAAACGTCTTAAGGCCCAAAGAGTTATCTGCTCATAGGTCTTCAAAGTGAAAATCAGAGTGACACAAAGACAAGTTTTCTGATCAGAGCAGCACTTTGTCCTTAAGATGAGCTATTTGTTAAGGGGACATCCTTTAGATGTAGAGTGACTATAACATGTATTGCCCAGCCCAGGATCCTTTTGGAAAGCAGCTTTAGTCACATAAGATGCTAGGACAAGAGGCCTAGCACTGTCACAGGCAAACTGGGATGTATTGTCATCCTATTTATATGGTAAGAAAAGAAGGGGGGACACATCACTTCTTAATCTTTCCCTAGTGTGATGGTTACTAAGCTGTGTTTATTTGTGTCATATGTACAGAACTTAGAAAGAATGGTTTCAATATATATTTTGTCACCATCCATTGTTTAATCTATTTTTATAGTAATAAGCAAATTTTTTTGATGACATTGTGATAGGATTTCAGATTCAAAGAAGACATTTTCCCATGGTGCTTACAAAAAGTTTGAGAGGTTGAAGAGCTAAGCATGAATATAGAAATTTGATTTCTTTGGATGATACTAATTGTGACACAGTCACTGTTGTGATAATAGGAATAAATGGCAGTATTTAGAATGTGAGTCATCCTATAATATTCTTTCATTGATAATGTCCTCTGATATTCTGTTAACTGTAACTGTAAAGATCTTAAATTTGTGTGTTAAAGAAAGCATTGGTGGAAAAGTTGTCAGCTTAGTAAACAATCAGATAAATGCTAGTTTTCTACTAATGGCAAATAATTTTTGAAGTACCCACTGTGTGGGTAACGCTGCAGTAAAGCAGATGCTCTCATATTGCTGGTGACAACCACGGGCAACAAATATTGAAAGCCTTGGAGTTTTTTCATGTTATTTGTCCCAGAATTTTACTTCTTAGAATCTAACCAAAGGAGAAGGGTGGCAGTAGGACTATAGAATGGAAAGCTATCTACACAGATGTTTGTGCTAATTAAAAACTAGAAATAACTTGCATGTCTGCAGATATATCCTACATTCCCTCCTCTGAGAATTCTTCCATGACACCCACAGTCTGCATCAATGTGTGTGTTTTTATAGCGTTTGGCCTCTTTCTGCTACAGTAGTATAGCCAAGAGTCAAAACAGCTCTGGACTTCTGAGCAATTTACTCACCTCACTGTGCCTTGGCTTCCTCATTCTGAAAAAAGAAGATAATAATAGTACCTGTCCTATCAGATAGAATAGTGCCTAGCAAATAGTAATTGCCCAACAAGTGATACTCATTACATTATTATAATTACAGCATGGTGTCTGTATGCTTGTATACATTTCTACATGAGATTGCGAGTATTCATTGGGAAGAAATTATTTCTTGTTTGGCATATAAAAACTCTTCAGTAAGTGATTTTTGAAGAAAAATAGGGAAGTGTTCGGTTAAATAAGTTATGGTTCATGCAGTCAGTGAAAAAGTACTTAACTTGTTTTCTTTAATGATAATAATGAAGACTCTATAACAGCAGTCCCCAGCCTTGGAGGCACATCAGAATCACCTAGGCAGTTTTAAAAATACTGATGCCCAGAGATTCTAATTTTTAAAACAATTTTACACTTCCAGAAAAGTTGAAGTACAGTAGAGTAAACTTTTTAAATAAACATTTGAGAGTACATTTCCAACACAATGTTCCACAACTCTGACTAAGATGATTGGACAGGTCCCGATTTCTTGGCCATGGTTAGTGCAAGCCTCTGCACATACCGACACTCATAATTTATCTTTAGTTTTAGTTTCTATCTTGAAGGAAGAAGAGCTGTGAGTTTTGCTAGTACATTGTCAAAGAGGGAACAACTTGCACAAAGACAAGAGCAAACAGCTTTCTCTGGGAGATCTAAAAATAGTTCAGTAAGTCTGGGGCTTTGACCAGGAGGTGGGAAATCGCAAGAGATAAAGGTGGAAAAGTCAGCAGGGGGCTTGTTCATCTAAACTATTAAGACACCTGAGCTTTGTCCAGAGGGCTTTAGGGATCCAAATAAATGTTTTACATTAGAAGAGTATCACAGTTATATCACTGGCTGTAGTGTAAGGAACAGATCAAAGGGGTCTAGGGGGGGCAAGATAGGAAATAGAGTATAGAGGAAGAAAGACCAGGCAGAAGGTTACTAAGGTAATTTAGGAGAAAATTCTGGTTGCCTGAATAAATATGGCAAAAGAGATAGCCAGAAGCAGTGAGCTTCAAGACATAGGAGGGTAGGACTGACAGCCTCAGAGATTAATAGGATGCAAAGAATAGCCTATGGGAATGCATCAAGGTTAACATCTGTCCCCCAGCAAAGATGGTGGTACAAAACTGCCATCTTTATCTGTGATACTACAATCTAAAAATTTCTGAAAACCAAAGTTAGTTCTTAAGTTTGATGGCAAAGCCTAACCTGATCTTATATCAGGCTGTATATCATTAAAAACGGGCCGGGCTCGGTGCTTCAGCCTGTAATCCTAGCACTTTGAGAAGCTGAGTCAAGTGGATTTGCCTGAGCCCGCGGGTTCAAGACCAGCCCTGGCAACTTGGTGAGACATCGTCTCTACAATAAATAATTTTTAAAAATTAGCTGGGTGTGGTAGTGCACACCTGTGGTTCCAGCTACTTGGAAGGCTGAGGCGGAAGGATCGCCAGAGCCCAGCAAGTCGACCCTGGGATGGCCTGGAGTGTGCCTCTGCACTCCAGCCTGGGTGGCAGAGTGAGACTCCAATTCAAAAAACATTTTTTCAGTAGCTTGAAAAAGCACTTAATGTGTATCATTTTTACTTAACCCACTTAGTGTGACTATTCACACTGCTGCAGAAATATTAATGTATCAGGTGAAGAATGACTTCCTAGACCCCTCAGAGTGTTGTATAATATATGCTCTTATATTAGTATGCATTCCCCTATCACTGTTGTAAATTCCAAAATATCTAGCGCCAGGAGTTGTAAATAAGCGATAGTGTAGAAGGTTTGAAACAGCCAGGGGGGGAGAAAGTGCTGATCAGAGAATATAGATGTATGGATGATATTTAGAATTCAGTTGATTTGGAAGATTGCGTGTATCATCGTTTCATTATTTTTCTAATGAGCAGTTGGATTGGCCCAGTGCGAGGTTTGTACAGGTGAGTGCAATGAGGAAAGAGAATTGAGTGACTGAAGTTATAAACAAGGAAAGATGTAATGGCAGGAGGCACTGAAAGAAAGTAGAGGGACGAGGCCCTGAATGCTTTCTAAGGTCCAGACAGAGGTCCCTGGAATAGCAGAGGGAGAAAGCTGAGCTCAGGTCAGGCTTACATAAATTTAAAATTTCAGAGGTGGACTTCTTGTGGTGATGGTAAGGTTCAAGGTGTGACTATGGGAGATAGGGTAGAGTGGAGATCAATGTCAGTCACTCGAGATCTGGAGGCCCAGGACCTGAGGGAGGCTTTAGTGTTGAGTGGCATTGAAGATCCTGGCTGGGAGGCAGGGTGGAGACTTTGGTGGTCCGAAGTCTAGAAGTGAACCACAGGTGTGATGGCAAGAGGCAGAAAAGAGGATCTAGCCAGATGGCATACACCTCAAAGAAGCAGACAAGAGGATCTAGCCACATGGCATATGCCTCAAAGAGTCAAGGCTCATGCACTGGGGACAAAGCTGGAACTACTTCTGCCCTCCTGGACAGAGACATCAATAAATGGATGCCCTTGGGGGATGTCTGCTTCCTTTAAGGCTAGAGGGCCTAGTGAAGAGGTTCAAGTTTCAAGGGAATTGACACCAGTACTGAGGTTCCAGAGGAAGCAGGAGGTAGATGGTGACCCAAAGGTGCATGAGAATGGCCTCCATTTTGGTGGGTGGGATTAATAATTAATTTTCTGGTCACTAGTCATAGACACCCTCAAAATATCTTCAAAAATAGGGTCTTTTGTTTTTCTGCCCTGTACTTTGAAATTGGAAGGTAAGCAAGTGGGGTTGGACTGGCAGCTCCGTCATACCATCAACAGCCCGGAGTCCTTCGTGTTCCTCTCGTTCATCCTTAGCATGTGCTTTTGCCATGTCATCACAAGTGGTTGTCAGAACCCCAGTTATCACTCCTGTGTTCCAGGCATGAAGAAAGGGAAGAGTAAGGGCCAAAGGTGAAGAATGGACGCTGAGTCAACAGGCCCCTCCCCACTCACCTTAATTCAGAAACCCCACCCAGCGGTTTCTGGTGATGATTTTTTTTGTTGGACTTAGTCCCATGGCCACCTCCTTAGGAAGGAAGTGGTTAAATATAGTTCTTTTAGTTGGGAACATTGCTCCTTCTAGCAAAAATCAAGATCCAGCTAGAAGGAAGAAAGGGAGAATGAGTATTGGGTACATAAAATGCAGTATCTTCCACGGGTGGTCAACAAGGGATATTTAACAAGTAAACAGGTTTCCAATATAATTGGCTCCAGCTGACCCCTAGTTGAGTGGCTCTCAGGTGTCCATCCCTGCCCAGGAACATCTGTGTTACCTGAGAACTGGGGGAGAAGTGAAATTCTCAGGCTCCACTCTAAGCCAGCTGACTCAGAAACTCTGGAGGTTGGTCCCAAGAACCTGTGCTTTCACAAGCTCTCCAGTTGTTTCCAATGCTCATGAGACTTAAGGACTACTGTCCTAGTGCGATGTTTTGCTGTCAGTGGCATGCATCAGAATCACTTGTGAAGTTTCTTAAAACTACATAAGCCTGGAGCCTTTACTTATAGAAGATTCTGGTTAAGTAGGTCTGGGATGGGCTTCCTGTAACTGTACAGTGGTTCCTTTCTTGCCCACAGTTTTACTTTCAACAGTTTCAGTTACCTGTGGTCAGCCGCAGTCTGAAAACATTAAATGGAAAATTCCAGAAGTAAACAATTCATAAGGCTTAAATTGTTTGCCATTCTGAGTAGGTAATAAACTACACAGTATATTGTCCTATTTTATTATTAGTTATTGTTAATCTCCTTACTATGCCTAATTTATAAATTAAACTTTATCACAAGTATGTATGTATAGGGTTTCGTATTCTCCGTGGTTTCAGACATCCACTGGGGGTCTTGGAATGTATCGCTTTGCTGCTTATCATGAGGGACTATTGTACTTTTTTATGTTGCAGACGATTCCAATGTAGCTAATCATCAAACTAGCATTTAAAAACCACTGCTCCAGTGAGTGGTGGCCCATCAGACTTTATAGAAGTTGGCCTTCGTTCTGCTTCTGAGGAAAAGCTAGACCACATAAGCAGGCCAGCAAAGGGATTATTTTGCTCTTAGGACTCACTGAGTGTTGGAAACAGCAGCTGCTTCTTAAATTTGAAGGGATCTGCAGCCTCTAGATGGATTCAGCTGCCAAGGGTTGTTACATTTTTAAGGGGGTCTCAGTCTCTGAACTGGGGAGTTTTGGGCTTCTCTGGAAGGAGCCAGCCATCACCTGGTTGACTACTCAGATTTCTTGGGGGAAGTCTCTATGTAGAGGCTGCCATATTGTCCTCCCAGGCAGTGCCTAGGGCCTGTGTGGTGTGTGCATGGTATATGTGTACTGCATGCTTGCTAAGGCTGAAAGGACAGAGGCTGGGTCTCTTGCTCAGGTTTCAAATTTACATGCCCCGTTTTGCACAGTCACATGGCTCACAAGTGTGTGGGGACCAAACCTTGTCTTTCTCCCAGCTGGTTGTCTTAAGAGCCTGGAGGACTGGGCCTGTCATAGATGTTGGTATCTTTGGCCCCTTATAACACATTGCAGGCTTTTAGTCAGTATCTGCTGAGTAAATGCATAAGGGAGTATATCACAAAGGGGACAGTTCACCTTCATCCCCTCTTTTTATGTGACTGACATGTCATATTGCCCCCATGGAGGACTAGACCCCCTTTCAAGTGTCACATCTCACTGTTCCCTCCACCTACCAGTCATCAGAAAAGTCTACTGCAGCACCTGAAAGTATGTACATTTACTATGTATCAGTTTTTAAAACACCCACTACTGACAGATATTTTTTTCATTGCTGTTTACTCCAGAAAAATCTGAAATGTGCATCTGGAAAGCTGATGGTTTGCAAAGGTTTTTTTTCTTCCTCCTAATACTTGATATTTGGGGGTTTTGTTGTTGTTGTTGTTGTTTTGTTTTTTGTTTTTTTGTGTGTTGTTTTTTTTTTGAGTTGGAGTCTCACTCTGTCGCCCAGACTGGAGGGCAGTGGCCACTCCCGGCCACCGCAGCCTCGACCCGCTGGGCTCCAGCGATCCTTCCGCCTCAGCCTTCCAAGTAGCTGGAACTACAGGCGCGCGCTACCACACCCGGCTAATTTTTTTTGATTTATTGTAGAGATGAGGTCTCGCCTGCCCAGGTGGGTCTGGAACCCGCGGGCTCAGGCAATCCACTCACCTCAGCCTCCCCAGGCGCGGGATTACAGGCTGAGCCACCGAGCCCGGCTTGTTTTTTTTTAATTGGAGTGTCACTCTGTCACCCAGACTGGAGTGTAGTAGCTGCTCCCGGCCATTGCAGCCTCGACCTGCTGGGATCCGGTGATCCTTCCGCCTCAGCCTTCCAAGTAGCTGGAAATACAGGCGCGCACTACCACGCCCAGCTAGTTTTTGATTTATCATAGAAATGAAGTCTCACCAAGTTGCCCAGGAGGGTCTCAAACCCATGGGCTCAGGTAATTCCCTCACCTCGGCCTCCCAAAGTGCTGGGATTACAGGCTGAGCCACCGAGCCCGGCCACTTGATATTTCAAAAGTGTCTACATTAACCCTAAAAGCAACCTGAAAATATGAGAGGCTTCAGGCTAGCAATTTGTAATTCTTTGTGGTCCACTTAATATGAGATGGACCCCCAAACAACCAGAATTATCTTTAGGAGGGGAGACCCCTTGTAGTGCAAGCTTTCCCCACTAGGTAAGTGTTGTAGTAACCCATTGGCATCAGTGTACCAACTAGCGTTGTTGAGATGGTGATTAACAAGCACACCTGCCCACACCATGCTGAGTCTTCAGCAGTTTTTGACCAAAAACAGCATGCTCCCCTCCCACTCCACCCACCTCTCCTCACCCTCCCTAATCACCAGATCTTGCCAAAAGCAAATTTGGTTTCCCTGATGAAAAAAATTCTCAAAAAGAATTTTTTTGCCAACGTGGAAGAAGTGAAACAAACAAACAAAAGAACAGCAGAAGCATTAAAAGGCATCAAAATTGATGAGTTCAAATAGAGCGTACTTGGAATGTGACCGAAGTTTGAATATGTAAGAATAAATCCACAATTTTTAATAAATAAATTCTGGGTTTGGGGGGTTCTCCCCCCTTATTTTTCATCATCATCGGTTATTTTCTCAGATAAAGGAATCTTGGACTAAGGAGCAATTTCATGTTCCTGCGTATATTTTGTCATAAGAGGAGCTCATGTTCCTTGCTAGATTACTTCTACCCTAGGTAGCATCGCAGTAATATATCTCTAATGTTTCTTTCATTTAGCGTAGGTAGGAGTTTGATTTTTTTATTCATGACTAATGGATCTCTAGTAATAAAATGTTAGAATAATTCATCCTAAATAACCATAATACCTGGAACTTTGTATAGACATTAATACTGTAATATTTTAGCAGTCATTACAATGACTGAAACCACATTCCACAAGGGAGTTACAGGACCACAGATCTTTCAGTTTCTCAAGTACAGCCTGGCTCCAGTTTTCTTTAGATAGGTTTTCTTCTCAGTTTGAAAAGTAACACACCTAATAGCTTAAGGACTGTATAATGATTTATCCCACTTTATATAGGCACTTATAAAATCATTCATGGAAGGCTCTAGGAAAGAAATTTAGATTAATTCCTTTAGCAAATTGGGCAGTTAATAACTATGGAAAATCCATGTAAAATAGATGCAGAATCATTAAGCTAGAAGTGACCTTACAGAGCATTTAAGACTCTCCAGGCATTTTGTCTCACATTTTTTCATCCTTCCTACTTATTCCTAGGCTGTGGTTCTCCAACTTTAGCAGCTGTGGAATCCCCTGGAGGGCTTTTTAAAAACACGAATTACTGGGCTGTACTCCAGAGTTTCTGATTTAGTAAATCTGAGATGGGGCCTAAGAATTTGCATTTTAACAAGTCCCCAGGTAGCACTGATGCTACTGATCCAGAGTACCCCACTTGAAGAACCCCCGCCCTAAGCCAGAAGACACTGCACACACTCACACTGTTACATCACGCTGTTCTCTTGATTAATGCTTGTCAGAGTTGGGATTTCACAGACCTACAACATTTCCAAAACCTAATAATAACAAGACCTACATTGGGGATAGACATAATGATAAACTTTTCAAAGTTTACCAAATGAGGACATTTTAAAAAACTGTTTCTCATCGCCATCATTTTGTTTAAAAAAAAAAATTAATCACCAATAGCACTTAACCCTAGGATAATGGACTGTCTCTTCAACTGAGTAAACTTGGCTTTACCTGAAGCGCCCTTTATCACTATGACCTCCAAAGGCACAGTTGTGGAAGCAAATTGCTGCAAATGCAGGCAACATAGAGTTGCATTTTCTATAGACCATTTTAAAACAATAATCCCCTAAAGTATGTCTGCTTTTTATTATCACCATGTAGAGGTAGTTCCAAACAGTGGCAGTGAGGAAATACTATCTCTTCCCCAAGCTGGACTACTACTGCCAACCCTTGGCTCATCACTGCTTTATTGCCCTGATTTTTCCTGTTTTGCCAGAAGGTTGTGAAATACCATCATCCTAGACCATCGCCATTTACAGAACGGCGGTTGGAAGCCATCGGGCTAAGTTGCACGTGATTTTGGAGTTTTGGGATTCTTAATTTTATTCAAACTTTGGACAGAATATATCATGTTTCATATGTCAAAGAGGACTGTAAGCTAGTTGAGTCCTGAGAGTGGTGATTTTATCTATGTTAAAGGAAATTGTAAAAATTTTCAAAAATATATTTAAAAAATAAAGAACAATTCTTCTAATTACTTGAAGAGGTAGAGTTTTATTAACACTTATACTACCTAGACTCAAATATTATATCATAGGTATACTTATTTAATTATCACCAAGTGACAAATAAAGGTAGAATATTCTAATTTTCTTTCTTTCTTTCTTTCTTTTTGAGTCAGAGTCTCATTGTCACCCAGGCTGGAGTGCAGCGGCATCCTCACAGCCACCACAGCCTCGACCTGCTGGGCTCAGGTGATCCTTCTGCCTCAGCCTTCCAAGTAGTTGGAACTATAGGCATGCACTACCACACCTGGCTTATTTTTTGATTTATTGTAGAGACGGGTCTCACCAAGTTGCGCAGGCTAGTCTCGAACCCCTGGACTCAGGCAATCCTCTTACTTGGCCTCCCAAAGTGCTGGGACTACAGGCTGAGCCACCATGCCCAGCCCCTAATTTTCAAATTCAAAGTAAAAACCCAGATTTCTTTTATAATATTGAGTCCTTCAGCATGATATGAAGAATTAGAAATTTAATTTTAAACTGGGCTCGGTGGCTCAGCCTGTAATCCCGCGCCTTGGGAGGCTGAGGTGAGTGGTTTGCCTGAGCCCGCGGGTTTGAGACCCGCCTGGGCAACTTGGTGAGACCTCATCTCTACAATAAATCAAAAAATTAGCCGGGCGTGGTAGCGCACACCTGTAGTTCCAGCTACTTGGAAGGCTGAGGCGGAAGGATCTCCGGAGCCCAGTGGGTCGAGGCTGCGGTGGCCGGGAGTGGCCACTGCACTCCAGTCTGGGCGACGGAGTGAGACTCCAACTCAAAAACAAAAAAAACAACAACAACAAAAAAAAATTTAATTTTATCTTCTTAATCCATGATTATAATTTAACTTAAATTTCATTCATGCATTGATAAAAATGTGCAATTTCACTAGGCGCTGTTTTGAGGATACAATTGTTATAAAATCCTAGCCTTTAATGAATTGAGAGTTTAGGTGAAAAACATGTAAATTCAAATCATAATATAATATTGAACACCAGTATAAGAGAATGTTGCCAGACAGTGAGTTTATAATGAAGTGTCAGAAACAGAGACTAATTATGAGAGTTTAATGACTATGGCAGAAGGGATCAGGGAAATTTCATTCATGAAATGACACTTGAGAAGGGCCTAGAAGAATAAGGCAGGTTTTTGTACACAGAGAAGAAGAGAATATGACAGGCTAGTTTTAGGAGCCATTGAGTTACCTAAATCTGGTTGAAGTGGAGCGTTCCACTAGTAGGGTATGGGAGATAAATTTGGAAATAGAGCCTTCAGAAGGCTTCTTTTTGGTGGCGATAATGAACAGTGGGATAATGGTGGTATAAATAATAACTGCAGTTTACTAAGAAATATTGCTAAATTGTTTGCCTGCATTACCTAAAACCTCTGTTGAGTTGTTTCTACTCTCTCCCTTTTATAATTAGGAGAGTGAAGTTCCTAATGGTGAAATGCCTTGCCAGAGTCACATTGGTAGGTGACAGAGGGTGAAATTCAGTCCCTAGTCAGTCTGAGTCCAGAAACCTTTCATCCTGCAAACGAGTTCAGGGATGACAAAAATGTCTCAGCTGATTTATTGATGAGATTCTAAGACCACAACTGAACAGAAAAAAACTCACCATGATGGGTTACTGACATCTGTTGTAAATAAGGTATGAGCATTTCTTGGTATGTATGACATACGAGGGCTACTTAGGCTCTTGAAAACTGGAAGCCAGCAGAGCTTTGTGAATGGGGCAATGACCAGAAAAAGTGAAGTTTCCAACACTATAACCGAGCAGCAAAGTTTAAGATGAGTAGATGATAGAAGTGGAAGCATATGCTTGAATCACCCAGTAAATCCTCAGGCCCTGGTGGTCTAAAATGAGACCATTTAGAAATATTCCTCTACTTCAAGTGATGTTTCTACTACGGTACAATTCTTCATCTCCTCCTCTCACCTTTGTGTTCCCTGAGAACAGTGACCTAGTATTTTTTTGTTCCTTGTTCCTGCCCAGTGGCCAGGCACTCAATACATTGTTCTTAAATCCAGAAACAATGAAAGCAAGAGAATTGTTGCAAGCACTCACTTTGTGCCAGGACCAGGGGTTAAGCACTTTCAGTACAACAAATGCATCTCGAGTCAGACTAACTGGGTTTGAATTCCAGCTCTGCCACTGTTCAAGCCAGTTGATTAAACTCTCCAGCCTCAATTCCCTCATCTTTAGATGGGGATAATAACAGTACTTATCTCAGAAGGTGGTGGCAAAAAATCAATTAGTTCATGTATGTAAATCAATAATAGGAAGTATTTAATTAAATAGTGGTTATTATTATTATTGTCATAAAGTTTACCATCATGGACCTTATTGGGCCGTTGAAAAATAAATATAGTAGGGTCAAATGAAAGACTATACCCTCCATGGTGTGTCTGTTTTGTGTCAGGCTTGTTAGACTCCAAAAAATGACGTCCCAGCTAAGTTCAACTCTAAGTGTAAGTTCACTGTCAGAAGCTACCTAATTCTCTTTTCACAAATACAAAGCCAAGACAGATCTGGTTTTAAATAATATGTTTTTAAAAAATAAATATAAGAGACTTTTATTCTTTTTAGTGTAATCTTTTATGCTTGAAGAATGACCATACTCCCTTGCAAGCAAGTCAGCGGTCAGCACCAGGCTAGCCTGGGTGCCACAGCAAGCTCAACTGGCTCCTTGGTCTTCCCCTTTTCCAACCTTTCTTCTCATCATACAGACTCTGCAGTCTGTCACCTAGCAGTAGAATTAAACTCATAGATGATTCCCTTTTTTAGCTAATGTTTGCAAAATCTAGCTGAACTAATAGGCAGGAAATGAGAATACGTGTTTTATCTAGAGAAGCACAACGTCCCTCTGCTTATTCTTGATGAAAAACAAAATCAAAGTGTTATTTCATCCCCACCGAGTAATGCTGTACTTTTCTCTATTTTATAGGCCTTTACGATGGTCATCCTCCGTAATGCTAACCTGTGATTTAAATGAATATGACTAAGTCTTGAACTTTTACCATAATGGGAAAATTAAGGGGTTAGCAAGGGTCCTTGAAATCCAGAGTGATACCAGCAAGTATTTGTTCATTAATTGAGACCTACTCACCAAAATACATCTTTTCTTTTTGATAACAAGTACCCAGATAGACTAGTTTGCTGTTAGACTCTTAAATTTGTTTTTCTTAGCTATCTTCTTATAGCACACAAAAATATTTGTTGTGGGCTTAAAATAAATATTTTACAAGTGAATGAAGGTGATTAAGAATCATGAAGGGGCCCAAAGTCATAAACTAGAAAGCACTTAGAAGACTGACTCACACAATGAGATAAGACTACCTTACAGTAATCTCTCTTACCCACGGTTTTGCTTTCCATGGTTTCAGTTACTGGCAGTCAACTATAATTCAAAAATATTAAATGTAAAACTTCAGAAATAAACAATGTCTAAGTTTTAAATTGCATACCATTCTGAGTGAGTAGCATGATGAAATGTCATGCCATTCTGTTTTGTCCCTTCTAAATACCATAGTAACATTTTCAGATACCACATTCACAGTATAACTTATTACAGTTTATTGTTATAACTCTTCTATTTAATTATAAGTTATTGCTGTTGATCTCATAACTGTGCCTAGTTTATATATGATACTTTATCATAGATATGTATATATGTGAAAAAACATAGTATGTACAGGGCTTGGTACTTTCCATGGCTTCAGGCACCCATAGGGGGTCTTGGAATGTATCCCCTATGGATAAGGGACAATTACTATAATAGCCAAATATAATTCTCTAGCAATAGACAGAAGTGTCTAACTTAAACTCTGTAAATTCAATATTATTTAAAACTAGCAAGTAAATGTGCTCTTATTTCTATTAATCCTGAAGCTGGAAGAACTTCCAGAAGAGCCTAGGTATAAGGTCTGTTGTGTGTATGACCATCCTGTAAAAAGAGAACACTGAGAAAGGTATCAAGCACAGCGCTTGTATGGGTACGTGACTTCAATCAAGCTATCAAGTGAGAGAGACAAATTGCCCTTTTAAGCTGAGATTTCTTTGCCTCTTCCCCTAACACAGTTGATATTGCATTCACAGTACTAACCACCACTGCCTGGTCCCTTCATTCTCCTGGCTCTGAAAGAGTGAGGAGGGAGGTGAAACCAATCCGCTCGTTGCTGCTTGCTCTCTGCAGTTTAACCCTGAACTTTTGATCTTGATCTGCTCACTGCTTCATTTTGTAGCTAGTGACTAAGCATTTTCAAAGATAATAAGTAACTCTCATGAGTGACTGATTAGATTCTAAGAGAGAACTTAGAAGGGAACCTAAAACACTGTTGACCTAATCAAATTCATCCTCTTTTTCATTCATAAAATATTGCTGCTCCTCCCACTTTGGTTTCAGAGTAAAAATTGTAAATCCTGTGATGTCCTTTGTCCTTTAGACGGTTATGGGCATTTCTGTTTTAACAAGAGAAAACAGAGGAATAGTGTAACCGAAGGAAAATATCAGACCCGATGTTTCAAGGACAAATGTATTGAGAAGGTTTTGTGGGTTGTGTAAAGTTTTTAAAGAAACTTTAAGAACTTTAATCTTCTAATGTCAGATACCTCTATTGCCATGGAGATGCTGATATTATGTGAGCAGTCTTCTGTGAGATAATTGTGAAAGAAATCATGACTGCTATATCCTGCTCTTCATTAGCACAAAGGTAGCAGCTAGATGACATCTTGAAAGTATCTTATCTATAGCAATGTCATACTCTCTCTTCCTAAGTGTAGATAGAATTCTACTATAGTCACTACTTTAAATCTCATATTCGACAAATAATTACTTCACATACTTAAGAACTTGATACTATAATGTTTCTGACTAAGTTAGCTCTGCTATGAAATGTATTTGTATCTACTCCTTCATATCATTTCCTTGCTGATTTTGTACTTTTATGTACACAGTAGCAATAGTAACTAGTCTGTGGGGAGTCCTTACTGTGTACCAAGCATCGTTCTGTGTTTTGTACGCATTAACTTATGTAACTCTTATAAGAACCCAATGAAGTGAATATAATTATTCCATTTGCAGGTTAATAACTGAAGCACAGAGGAGTTAAGCAACTTTTCCAAAGTCATACAACGAGAACACAGCAGAACACAGACTTGTACCCAGGCAATCTGGGTCCAGAATTCACACACTCTGATCTCACTGGCTTTTTGTGTAATCTTAAGTATGATGAATATTACTTCTCTAGAGTTCGTGATAGAATGGAGAGCAAGAGGAAAAAGATTGTGTGGGGAACATATTACAGGACATTGAGCCAGACTATTTTGCCTCCCTCAACAATAATTAGAATTTGTATTTACATATGTTTTGTCCTTATTATATTTTTATTTATAAATGTATCCCTCTCAATTTTAGATTAAAGATATAAAATTATTTATTCCTCAAAAAAATTCTCGACCATCAGGCTGCTGCATTGTCAGCAGCAGGAGACCTTCGAACTCTTAATGAGAATGGGGGAAGGTTGGGCCTGGAATCCCAAAGGATTGTACTTACCCATAACAGGGGCACAGTCAATATTTGTTGATTAACTCAGTATATAATTCTCATCTCCCATCTTAATGTTAATGTGTCATGTGACTTAGGATGCTTTCTCCTCTTTGTCACCGGTGATTCTATACATACTCTGTTAAAGAATTTGGCATATTGTAAAATAATTCTCCGTTTCTATGTTCTCCCTTTAGTGTGAGCTCCTCGAGGGAGGGGGCCATGTCTTACCTTTGTGGCCCAAGAATGTAGCACTGGTTGTCAGTAACCTAATTGATTACCGACAAATGGTTACAGAAGGAAAGGAAGAAGTGAGGCAGACAGGCACAGAGCAGGTATCCCTGTGTATCTATTCTACATTTAGTGAGAAGCCATGGTGTTAGTTAGTTGAGGCTTGTAATAGGTATTAAAGATGGTATTTTTTGGATCTGATACTGCTTCTACAACTTAGCCCCTGGGAAGAGGCCACTGAGAATCCAACCGTGTGTTCATTCGTCCCTGAGGAAAACCACCTGATTTTATTGCATGATTGTGACGTACTCCAAAGGGCTTTGACTGTACTCTTGATGTACTTATCTGTAATTTTGTAAACACATTCCTTTCTGCTTAATTTATGCAGAATGCCTGTGTAGACAGCCCCAGATCCCTGCAGCATCCAAACCTCTGTCTCATGTTGTAGAGATAGAGACTAGGATGTTGGCCTTGGAAATGATGGCTGATTCTTTGAAAAATGGCAAATTTGTTTATTATCTGAGGCAATATTAAACCGCCTCCTGCTCCCCTGTGCTCCCAGCCTGCCTAGCTCTCCTATCCCACCACATTATCCACCTCCCTCGTGTTACACAGGGTGTACTCGGACACTGTTGTGCTGGACACTGGTTTTGTTTTTAGGGGTTTTAAACATTTCGTTTTCCTCTATAGATCTGTCTTTTGTTGTTAAAGCCAGGTCAACATACATGACAAATTCCGTCATTGTTGCAGGCACACTCCTGCTTGCTAGTCCCACCACCCCTGTCCCTTTGCCTAAAGAGCGGCTTGCTCCAGCAGTGATGTCTCTCCCTCCCACAGTGGGCTGCGCGGGAGCAGGACTGGAATGAGGCTGCATGTGGGTTCTCAGTGGGTAGTTTAAAAAATTGTTCTTCCATGGAAGCTTCTGAAAGTGCTTCCGCCCTGCCTCCACCCCATCTCCCACTGTGCTGTTATAACCGACCTTATGACAACAAATGAATCTGGCAGAAGAGGGAAGAAACAGAAATGTGTGAATTGACCACCTCGTTGGATTCTACCCAACACAAAGTCCATTATGCTGATAGTCTGTTGTGTGATGAATGATAATCCTTCTCATGGTAAGCACTGGTTCCTTTTGCCATCAGCCTGAGAACTACAAATAGCTTAATCTCCAGGTAAATGAATAACAACTACAGGCTTTAAACAGCAGAAAGAATTTCTTTGCTTGAATATCAGTATCCATATCTCTCTGTGCAAAGTTCTTCCCTCTGCTTGTTACACATTAACTTTTTGGTTATTCTACAATCACCATCTGAGAGCTAAGACCTGCCGCTTACTATTCATAAGGCAAAGAGAACTGTAAGTCATTATACAACAGGAACACACAGCAGAGCACAGAAACTTTCCATTAGGTCATTGTAATGGTACATGTTCTGAGTATTGCCTTCAGATTGCTTGAATAAAGAGTTCGTTGTTCTCGTGTGCTTACATGATGCTTTCCTGTAATAGAAACCCGTATTGACATTGATTTCTTAGGCTTAGATATTTTGTTTAGTCACTTCACTAGGGGTAAAAAACAACTTTATTGTGTGTTCTGCTGTGGATCACATTGCAAGTATTATATTCCATTTTATTTACTGGTATCTCAGTTTGTCCTCTCATTTGAGGGATATTATCTATGCATTTTTTTAGTACTTCTACCAGTGTTGTTTGTTTGTTTGTTTTTTGAGATAGAGTCTCACTGCATTGCCCAGGCTGGAGTACAGTGGCTGTTCACAAGAGTGATCGTAACACACTGCAGCCTCAAACTCCTGGGCTCAAGCCATCCTCCTGCTTCAGCCTCCCAAGTAGCTGGGACCACAGACATTTGCAACTGCACCTGGCTTCTTCTACTATAGATAATTTTAGTCCTTCTCAGGTTACCATATATTTATTGAAGGCCTATTTGTGCTATTCGCTGTTCGAGACACCAGCTGAGTAACAGCATCCCTGATGCCCTGGTAAACAGTGCCCGGGGAACATATTCCCTAAGCTAAAGGAATTTAATGTTCTCTGGGAAAAATTGTCATCGAAGTAGGTCATTTTGACGTTGTGAAGTAAATGCTTGGAGGCCAGCCCTCACTGGGTTTCATGGAAGCTCCTGTGAGGTATCCATTTCCCAGCCCAGGAGTCAAGGAGGCTCCTGGAGGATGGAGCATCTGTTCCAAGCATTGGAAGATGGGTTGGAAAAAAGAGTGGAGTGGAGTGAAACAGGTGGTACGCTGGGAGTCTACATGGAATTTGATATATTAGAGTCTAAAATAACATGCGAGAATGACAGATGAGCATGGAAAGATAACTAAGTTTCAAGTCATCTGACTGTTTTATGCCATATTTAGGGGTTTGAATTTTTTTTTTTTTTTAATTTGAGTCTCACTCCGTCACCCAGGCGGAGTGCAGTGGCATGCTCACGGCCACCACAGCCTCGACCTGCTGAGCTCTGGCGATTCTTCCGCCTCAGCCTTCCAAGTAGCTGAAAGTACAGGCACACACTACCACACCCGGCTTATTTAGGGGATTGAGATTTATTCATAGGATTAGTACATGGACAATCCCTGAAATTGTTTGCACAATGTTGTGAATATATTCATTTTGGGGGGAAATGGTCCATAGCTTTTATTAGATCTCAAAGTGGTCCACAATCTAAAAATTGTTAAGAATATTTGCAGCGAAAAGTTTTAAGTAAATGGCCATACTGTTCACTAATTAGAATAAAGTAAAGCATTATCGTATCCCTACTTCATATCACAAGAAATATGACGTACAGAACTATATCAGTTCAGTGATTCAAGTTGCCAGGAAGACTTCTATTGCCCCAAACAGAAAGCCATAAATTCATTCCTGAACATTTCATTGAAACTCTACTATACACTGACACATGGTGGGCACTGAATAGGCAGTAATGAACAGGACACATCCTGACTTAAAGCTCAAAATGTAATGAGGCAGGCAGGCAATCAGGCACTCGCAAAAAAAATGCACAAGTGCAAGCTGGCTACTGCTGTGTACTAATAGGCAGGATGTGATGTAACAGGGGTGTAGACAGAGGATTCTGGAAGGCTGTCTTGCAAATGAATTGAGGACTGAAACCCTGAGTGTTAGCTGGGGGAGAAGGCAAAAGACCCCAGGCAGAGAGAGCAGCAAAGCCCTGATGCGGGAGGTATGTGGTGTGTTTCAGGAAAGGAAAGAAGGAACATAAAAATTTTTTTTTTAAATGGCATGAAGGACCCCAGAGAAATAGAGGTTGGGTCATGCAGGGCTTTGTGACTACTTTAAGAATAAGAATCTTTGCTGTAAACACAGCAGGAGGCAGTCCTCTTGGGAAAGCGGGTGCTGCCAACACGATCAGATTGATATGTCTCAAGAGATCTCTGGTTTACATGCAGGAGATGGACTGCAGGGGCAAGCCGTGATTTATCAAATACTATATTAGTGTAACAACTAAAAATACACAGATACCATGTACTTTCATTTAGGGGCGTTATAAATGCATAAAACGTGTCTGGGCTTTAGTGTCTCCATGTGGAAAATGATGAAGCTGAATTTGTGGTTCTGGAAGCTCAGACTTCCTCACGAATGAGCTGAGAAATTAATCCTCTGGGACCGAGGGGCAGCAGCTCCAATGCTCAGCTGCTTTCTGTGCCGTAGGAGAATTAACCAACATTTCTAGGTATGCCATGTGCGGACAAAGGGTGACAAGCCCTGCGCTAAACCTCTTTTCTGCACTAACACTTCATGACTCTAGGTTTCGAGGGAATCAGATTCTAATTCAACACGCTTGTTTCTGTCAGTGAAGAAAAGGAAGGAAAGCAGCTCGCCCAAGACCACAGGACTCGGAGTGCAGAGTGTTACTCTCCTAACCAATAGCCCTGGGTTTCCTGGTACGCCTTACTGCCCCACACCCATCTTTGTGGCCATTAGCTCCCACACAGAAGTACATTTTATTCTTTTTTGATGACTGGTTAAAATTTTATTGCTCACCAGATGCAATAGCTCACACCTGTAATCTCAGCACTTTAGGAGGCAGAGACAGGAGGATCACTTGAGACCAGAAGTTTGAGACCAGCCTGGGCAACATAGCAAGACCCCATCTATACCAGAAATAAAAAATTAGCTGGGTGGGGTGATGCGTGCCTATAGTTCAAGGCAGAAGGATGCCTTGAGCCCAGGAGGTCGAGGTTACAGTAAGCTATAATCCAGCCTGGGTGACAGAGCAAGATCCTGTCTCCAAAAAAAAAAAGAAAGAAAGAAAGAAAAGGGGAAAAAATTATTTCTCTCAGTTATCAAGCATCTTTTTACTAAAACTTGAAGATTAAAAACTGAGAAATGAATTCCCAGGAGGCAAGACTTTTTAACTTATTCTGGCTAAGCTGAAAATATTGCAAGACCAGCATTTCTGTTTCGAAGTCCGTCCAAAGTCTGTAAGCATACAGGAGTGACGAGTAGAAAGAGAAGTTAACTGAGCTTTTAATAACGTTTTCTTGATTTGAACTTGAGTTTAAAGTTTAAAGTTGAACTTGAACCTAACTATGCCAATGGTCTTCCCTCAGCCTTCTGGACTGAAATCTGAAGGATGAAGGAGGCCCCAGAGTCGAGTGATTACGGCAACAGGCTCTGGGGCCAGATGATCTGAGTTCAAGTTCCCAGCTTCCGCACTTTCCAACTCTGAGAACAATGACTTTTCTCTCTTAGAACAATGACCTTTCTCAGACTCATTTTACCCACTTGCAGAATAGAAATAATGACGTTTTCACAGTAAATATTAAACGAGGCCAGATATGAAGTGATTTTATCTTAAGTCTTCAATTACCTCAGCATTTGCTCTCACACTTTCCTGTTTTAGGTGTGTCTATCCAGCCACTCCCCTAATTATCTAATGAATTCTGACTACATTTTCTCTCTGCTTTTATCTGCTCTAAGACCGTTTTTTCTTTTCTCATCTATCCTTATAAAAAAGGCATTCCACCTCCTAAATAATTTCAGTTGCTATTTTCTAATTATATTATTTTCATCTTGGAGTTTTTCTAGCTGAAATGTGTATGAAGGATAGAAACAAGAACTTCCTAGGACGTACGATCTTCTGTGGCACTGAAATTCCTTGGGTTTGATTTATAGCCTCCTTAATAGGAAGCATCAATGGCCTCTCATCTGTATCTCCTTAGGCTCAAGTATCTAGGTGCTGGGACATACCCCAAGACTCCTTTCCTGTGTCACCATTTATTGTCAGTAGAACTCATCCTGTAAGGCTTATTTGATTTCTTCCTTGTAAATACCCAAATAACCCTGTTGAGGGTTACTGTCTGCTGTTTTGCACTCGTTCCCCATTTTACCTTGAGTCCTCATCCACCTCCGTGGCCCATTATTCATGGTAAAGGCCTAAAAGAACTGTGAATACTAGTCAAAACCAAATTCAAAGGATGACGTTACCCTTTCCTTCAGATCACTTGTGATATCAGATGGGCCTGACTCCAGCCCTGATTTCTGGGCCACCTGGTTTGAGTATCTAGGGCAGTTGTGTGCAACCCCAGTGGACATCAGAAATATCTGTGGAGCTATTTGAAAATGCGGATGTCAGCTGGGCGTGGTGAGTGGCTCACACCTGTAATCCCAGCACTTAAGGAGGCCAGAGTGAAAGGATTGCCTGAGCCAGCAGGTTTGAGACCAGCCTGGGCAACATGGCAAGACCTTGTCTCTATAATAAATCAAAAAATTAGCCGGGTATGGTGGTGCACGTCTGTAGTTGCAGCTACTTGGAAGGTTGAGGCAGAAGGATCGCCCGAGCTCAGTAGGTCGAGGCTGCGGGGGCTGTGAGCGTGCCACTGCACTCTAGCCTGGGTGACAGAGTAAGACTCCAACTCAAAAAAAAATAAGATGGATGTCCAGTACCTACCCACCCAAGACCTAATGAATCAATCAGATCTCCAGACTAACTGCAGCGTTCACTTCCTGGGTTCAGGCGATCCTTCTCCCTAAGTATCCCAAGTAGCTGGAACTACAGGCGCTTGCCACCATACCCAGCTAATTTTTTTCATTTTTTGTAGAGACAAGGTCTTGCTATTTTACCCAGGCTGATCTTGAATTCCTGGGCTCAAGCAATCTTCCCACCTCAGCCTCCCAAAGTGCTGGGATTACAGGCACGAACCACTGCACTCAGCTTAAAACCATCTTTTAAAGGACAAGAAAACGTTTCCTGTCCAAAACCTTTTTTCTGTGGGAATCAGCAAAAATGAATTTGTAAGATGTCTGGTTCACCTGAGTTTTCTCCCTTGCTTGCCTGGCATTCACAGCTGAGCCAACCGACCCCTCGGCCTCACTATGGCTGACTTGCAGCAGATCCCAGCCTGAGCTGCAAGTTTCAGCGTGGGAACAGTGGGTCACAGGCACTTTCTGAAAATGTATGATTTGGATAATTGTTACTACTTTATAAATCCACCCCCAAAATTACATACACATGAGGTAGGTTTTACTATCATCAACTTTTTTTTTTTTTTTTGAGTTGGAGTCTCACTCTGCCACCCAGACTGGAGTGCAGTGGCCGCTCTCCCGGCCACTGCAGCCTCAACCTGCTGGGCTCCGGCGATCCTTCCGCCTCAGTCTTCCAAGTAGCTGAACTGCAGGCACACGCTACCACGCCTGGCTAATTTTTTGATTTATTGTAGAGATGAGGTCTTGCCAAGTTGCCCAGGCGGATCTTGAACCCGCGGGCTCAGGCAATCCACTCACCTCAGCCTCCCAAAGCTCGGGATTACAGGCTAAGCCACCGAGTCCGGCTTATCATCAACTTTTAGATTAGAAAACAAGCCCAGAAAGTTGAACACTAGGACACAGTGGCTAGAATCAAACTCAGTTCTTCCAAATCCAAATCCAGGACTCTTTCTAGTCTTTCTACTAATTAATATTTTTATCATTTTATTTTGAAATAATTTTACTTATATAAAAGTTCCAAAAAATAATACAGACTTTCCTTAAACTCTTTACCATTATTCCCCACATTAACGTTTTACCATGCAATCACCCTTTCCTTCTCTCTCTCTCTCTCTGTCCTTGCACACATGTTCAATTATTGGTTATGAATAATTGACAGCATATTATAGACATATTTCCCCTTTATATCTCAATACTTCACTGTATATTTCCTTGAAACTCAGATATTCTCTTCCATCACTGTGGAACAATGATTAGAAATCAGGAAATTTTAATTAATACGGTACTATTATCTGTGCACAGGCATTTAAATTTTACCCACAAATGCCTTTAATAGCCAAAGAAAAAAAGTTGTTTCTGGTCCAGAGTCAATCTAGGTCACATGTTGCGTTTGGGTCTCAGGTCTTTTGAGTGTCTTAGTCTTCAAAGTGTCCGCCCTCTGCCAATCATGCCCTGAGTCATTGTGTCTGCTGTCCTCTGATAAGCAGGAACAGCCCCAATCGTTTTGGCACTCAGAGCCCCAAAGGGAGTTATACAAACACACATGGCTTCATTACACACAGCAGAAGGGGTCACAACATCGTGAGAATATTTGGGAACCAATAACAATGATATTTATTATGCGGCATTTGCCATATGCTGGGCACTATTTTAAATGACTTCCATGAAATAACTCCTTGAATCTCCATCACAACCCTGTGAGTAGGTATTGTTGTATTCCAGATGTGGAATCTGAGAAACAGAGAAGTGAAATAACTTGCTCAAGGTCATCTGGCCCGAAAATTGCAGGGCCAGAGACAAAATCCCACAGCCAGGCCCCTCCCAGTGCGAGCTCTTAACCAGCATTGGTGGAACTGGAGACATTAAACAGAGTGATGGGTCCTTGGGCAAGTGATTAGCTCCAAAAACCTTAGTCATGTCAGCTAGAAAATAGAGCCTCCTCAAGGCCCAGCCCTTGCCCCCCAGTCATTTTAGAACCCAGCTTTTCATAGAAGGAGTGAGTCCCAGGTTCCACCTCTGCAGGACTGTGCCACAGCTCCTCCATGACTTGCAATGTAATAACCACAAATTCCAGCCATTTAACAAGCACTTAAACCAAAAGACAGGCCCGATAATGACCACATCCCTCACTGTGGCTGGCTGGAAATGTGGGTTGCGATTGCCCTGTGCCACCTCCACCCTGGTCTGGCTGGGGCCAACACAGAGAAATGTGTTTCCTTGGAAAATATGGCCCTTTATGGGCTGCCTGTGAAACTCCTGATTTTATGAAGTCCAAGCTTCGTAAAGGCTGGAGATGGCATGTTACAGTTTTATTACAATATGAGCACTTACCTCTTAGGGCATGGGTTTCATTTGTCACTAAATAAAATAACTAGATTCTGTCTTCAGCAAAAGTCAACACCTTATTAAGATACCTGATCCCTCAGAACAGTCTGATGCTGAAAGTCTTTCAAAGAAAAATACAGAATTAAAGGTGAACCAAGATACTTGCCTTGGTTCAGCCCTTTGTTTTACATGGGTAGGATGTGGGTGCTAATTGGAACCATCAGCTGGGAGAATGGGCTTATCTATTTCCTGGTCACCTGTCCCAGTGCAGTGCCCAGAGGACTACAGATAACACATCTGGTTAGTGTTTGCCCCCTTTTAAAGAAGAAAGGAGAGAGGAATTTGAAACTGAATTAAAACTGTTTTTGAATGTTCCTCAGATGGTTCCCTCTGTGTTCACAGGCCCTAGATTGCCAGGTAACCTCATCTGGTTCTCTTCCATGGGCCAAGTATCCACAGATATCAGTGTTACTAATCCTTTAAGAAGCCAGGAGCTTGAGCTATTATTGAGCTCTGAAAGAGTCTGATAACTGAACTTTTCGTCTCTGATCACTGATAATGTTTTTAATTTGAAGTTGGAGCCATTCCCTCTGGTCATAGGTGCAGCCTATTACCTAGACAGGGCATGCCATTGTTCTAAAATAGACAGCGTTCAAATTAGATTTTGCCCAAACAGGTACAGAACCAAATATCTTGGCTACTGATAATGCTGCACTTTCAAGCAGAGTCCTAAATTGTAGCCAGCCATTTATCATCTCCATGATTTTTATCATATTTAAACACCACCTGAAATTGTATGTACTATTTTTCTTTAAATCCATACACTGCTATTCTTGAACATACTTATTTTACTGCCGTAAGAGAAAAACTACTTAAACTACTTTACTTGTTCTTAACCAAAGGTAATAAATACAACGAAAACATGTTATATGAATTCTCGTGCGGTAACGCTGCTTGCCAAAGGTCCTGAGCCCAGGGCCTCTCTCCCTTTCTGTGAAAGGGAGATAAACTTGAAGACATGCTAACACCAAACTGCAGTTTTCCTTCAGGGAAGTGACTGACTGAAAAGAGAATCTTGTTCCCTCTCTTCAGCAACTGTTCCCATGCTTTTGATTCCAAGTGGTACTCACCCTACCTTTAAGAAACACTGCCTTAGAAACACTCAATCCCTCTGTATTCTGTGTGAGAATTGAAGTATTTGATTGACTGGACTTGTGTGAAAACTCCTTTCTTGAAAGTAAGAACACCCAAAGGGAGGCAGACGACTCTAGCCCTATACCCAAGAAATATGTCATTCACTAAGGGTCAGAATAAGCTGATAATACCAAAAAAAAAAAAAAATGTATAGAAGCCAAGAGTGTCAGAAGTATGCAGGTGCTGAGATGCAATTCTGCGTGTCTGTTCACAGATGGGTTTGTCCCTGGCTGTTAGGGAAGAGGCAGCCAGGAAGGATCTGCTGAGTCACAGAAAACAAACCACATCCCCCAGGCTCCTAGGGGTGATATGACAGGCAGACACACAGTGGCTCAGAACAGAAGGCACACGGTATATATGAACACACGTCTGTCTCATCAAGGTCGTGACTTAGACCAGGCTCAAACATGCAGCTGCCCTCCAGTTTGAATAGATGGTTCCCTTTCCCCAGACCTGAAGCCCCATTACCCTTGTCTACAAACATCACAAGTGTAAGATTCATATACAGCCTACAAAGCAAGCTGATGTTTCAGCAAGACAGACTGTCTTGTTACCAGAATAACTGCATTTCTGTAAATGTGGGCTACTTCTGGAGGTTCGTGGAAGCACGCTGTTAGTTTAGGATTGTGCTGTTTCCTTTGCAGCCGAGGAGGGCTCCTAAAAGCTTTAGTCAAGCAATTATGCCATTTTCCATTGTTCCTCTGGCATTAATTTCTCATCACATTATTTGTTGCTCTAGATAAAGCAAAGCTGAGAGAAATGGACCAGCGGGCTCATAAATGTGGACTGTGGGTAGGACTGGAAGCTGCTCCTGGCATTTGAACTCACTGTGCTGTCAGCAAGACATCCTGACGCAGCCCAGCTTCAGTGATTTACTGGAGCTCTAGCCCCAGGCTTTGTGAAAGGTGTCTATTTTCAGAAATATGCCGTGATTTTAATAATAGTTTGGGTATTCCCCACGTTGGTTACATGATACTCAATCTTCAGCGTAATTTGTACCTGAAAAATGCTTTTCAAAAAGATGATTTTTTTGTGTTCTTCCGCACTAAGGCTTATTTTTAAACATGGCTAAATACATACATAGGCCAAACCCTGAACCAAAAAGCAAGGCAAGAACCTTTTTCATTTACTAGCCCTCGACCCTAGCGTCATTTTAACTGAACTGCTAACAATTTTTTCTTCTTCTAAGCAGACACACCTAGTGTAGCCCTAGCAGGAACCAGCATTTCATGTTTTCTAACCCGAGTGAAGTAGCACCGCAAGAGATTTCTAAAACAACTTTAAGCTGAAGCGTTGTCAGTTCTCTGCCTCTGATGCACTTGGTGTTTCTCTGGGAGGGTGTGCTTGGGTATTCCTGTGTGCAGGGTTCTGAGCATGCCCTTGGCTGTTTCCATCTGAACTAAAGAAATCATGTGCTTGTCTTTCAGGTTCAATACTTCTTCAAGATCTTGGATAATTAGCAGTATAGAAAGCAAAGAAGTTAAGATCGGAGAATGTAGACAAGAGTGAATCATGCACATGAGGAATGTGTTCATTCTTTTATTGTCCATTGTTTTAACCTGACTGAATACAAGATCAACAAGAGCACTGTACTCCTGGCAATTATTACATATGTTAGAACATGGAGTTTGCACTGTAGACGACATTTAACACCAGTCTATGGGGTACTGCATTGCTTTTTATAAAGTTCAAAATAAAGATTTATTTTCAAACAAGTGACTTTGGTTTATTTTCATACATTACACTTTTTCTTGCAGAAAAAAATAAAATTGTACAACTGCATAAATATAAAATTCTTCCACCATGAAAATGGTTAAAACATTCATAAAGACACAGCACCAGCATGTGATGCCTCCAGAGAAGGAAAAAAAGAAAAAGAAAATGTACAAAGCAAATGAATTAGCCCCATCACTAGCCACAGTGCAGGGCAGATCTGGATCTCGGACACAGCTTTAGAACATACTGGAGGACGAGGGAAGAGATGTCAAGACAGCATTCAGTACGAAGCATGACACAACCCGTCACCTTTGTGTGTTTTTCTGTAGTGTCACTTAAAATTTAAAGGGCAGTTCCCCCATGACAGCCCCCCACCCCAGCCCCAGGAAAAAAAAAAAAAAAGACCTAACACCACAGGAAAAGACTATGGAGTGTGTTAAAAATGCTCATCGGTGGGCCATTATCTTCGAAAGAGCCAAACCAAAAAAAAGTACCATGCCAGTTTTATTCCCATTGAATATTTACACCTTAGACAGCAAACCTTGCTCACATAAAGTAGAAAACAGATACGGTAAAACATGGCTTGAGAAATGACCAGAATATGCACCTATAGTACTGTACACTAAAGAAATACACAAGGCAGCAATACTTAGGGGCCAGAAACACTGCTTACTACAAGTCAGTTATGGAATCATAATTTACAGTAAAAATGGGCACGTCCCAAGGCTCAATTTTTATTTTTCTTTTGTCATTTACAGTAGAATAAATATTTTGTTGCTATTGCTACACTTTAAATTTACATTCTAACCTATTAAATGCAGAAAGCTAGTGTAAAGCATATAGATTAAGTGTAGGTCCCATACGTATGACAGTTTGTTCAAGACTAGTAGGTTTTGTTTTTGTATCTTTTTTAACTTATTAAATGGCTAGTGGGAAAGATTTGTGCTTGTGATCAGCTCTTAACTTCAATTTTTACATCAAAGCGTCCCTGAAAACGGTCTTTCTCACTGTACCCAATGTTCTCACCATATGCCTTACACTCGATGCGTATCTCCGTGTCCATGGTGAGGTTGGTGAACTGTACCGCCAGCAGGGGCTGCAGGTATTTGGGCTGCAGGAGTTTGCCATAATAGGGATAATACTGAAGAGGAAAGCCAGGGTAGTTGCCCAGTCCAAAATACTCCACGCTTCCAACTTTATCCTTGTCTTCCTCTCGCTGAAAACAGAATGAAGTGGTTTTAATATTCACCTCATGGGTCATGACCTGAACTCACATACAAACAGAATTTCAGCCCACAAGCAGTGGCAAATGACTGCAAGGGGAAAGCACACACCCTCAGTCTAAGCTATAGCGGCCCTGAGAAGTAGTCATACAAGGAAACTGACTATACTCACTGTACAACTGGAGAAACTGAGGAAGAAGCTAAACAAGCATTTCTCCAGGCCAACACGGCCTCCGAGAAACAGTGCCAACACTGAAAGTCAGAAACTCCTTGGTGCTGGCCCAGTGGGCAGCATTTCCAGTGAAGTATCTCCAAAGGTTTACTATCTGCCTCTCATTTCGTGTTGACTTCCTTTCTTGGTGATAGTGTAAAATGGCACTCCCCCCTTTTTATTTTTTAGTTGGGTCTCACTCTGCGGCCCAAGCTGAAGTGCAGTGGCATGATCATGACTCGCTGCAGCCTCATCCACCTGGGCTCAGGTGATCCAGCTCAGCCTCCCAAGTTGCTGGGACTACAAGCATGTACTACTATGCCCAGCTAATTTTTCTTTTTAATTTTTTGTAATGACAGGGTCTCACTATGTTGCCCAGGCTGGTCTCGGACTCCTGGACTCAAGTGATCCTCCCTCCTTGGTCTCTCAAGTGTTAGGATTATAGGTGTGAACCACCATACCCAGTCTTTTCTTTAGTCTGTCCTCTCTCTAAAATGTCTGTTAGTCTTTAGATCTGAGGGGAACATGTGCTGACTGTTAACTTAATCTTTCAATGTTTTTAAAAGAGAAGCCCAACCACAAATTTTTATGTGGCATTAATTTAAAAAAACAACGCACCATGCTGGCCCCAAATTTGTAACATGTGCTGTGGGTCAGAGACAAGCACTTCTGTGAGCCAGTTCACCTCTCAGTTCTATAAAGAAATATTCCAGTGGATTAAATTCAGATACTTGAGTTTCTTGTGCCAATGGAGAAATGAACCTCTAGTAGTACTCTTACTAACATCTCTGTCCTTTTAACAAGTTTTACCTAGTATAGCTACAGCTCAACTGACTGAGACTGATATCTGGAAGCAATGTTGTTTCCTACATTAACGTTTCACTCAACAATTTTACTCCGTGTCCTCTCTTCCCATGCCCCATCCTCTATGACCTTACCTTGCCAGTGCACAGAACAGGAAGAACATATGGGTTATACTTCATCACTGGGTAAGCCTCCAGGGACTCATTCTTGGGAGGCTAAAAATAAAACCCATGTTGATCAGCAGAGTATACACGATAATTCTTAATTTCTGAAAAAACTAATCTGTAGCCCAGTACACATTGGTCATGATAAGTCAACCAAAATAATAAAACACATCAGGAGAGCAGAAATGACAACTCCCCTAACCAATTTAGGGAAGGTCATAGCTGTGATTTTGTTGAAATGAAAATAAGTGCCCAAGTTTTATAACCACTACTGTTAGGCTGTGATACAACCCAGTAGTAAATGGAGCTCTTAATGGTACCTCTTTACAAGCTTTGCTTAAGGACATTGAAAAGTAAGAGCTGACCCAGAAAACAATGCTTGTTATTCGCTAGGATTATATTACACGGGAAAGTTGATTGACAGTTTTGCTTTTATAAAACTTGGGCTTGCCTCCTGAGCCATGAATAAATAATGCCATCCTTTTCTCTCAAGAATGCCTTCTTCAAGTAGGCTTTCCTTTAAAAAAAAAAAAAAATCTCCAGTGTGTGTGTGCATGTGTGCGCATGGGAGGTAGGGGCATTGCCATTTAAGGAGTGTGTCTTTCCAATCCTGTAAGGAAAGTCCAGTGTGTAAAACAGGTAAGGGTGGCACTGCCCTGAAGTAAGGGTTGTCCTGAAGGGGTGAACCCCAAGGACCCAAAGCACTGCTTGAAAATTACAGCTGCAACACTCAGTGATCTACTACACAAACAAAGAACAGAGTACCCTATGTTCTCACTCATAAGCAGACCCTGAACAATTTTCATAATATTATAAGAAAGGGATTGGCAGTAGTGGGAAACTGCCAGGGGAGG
>CAUYQG010244919.1:0-25975 GCA_963574415.1 Tarsius wallacei
ACACACACACACACACACACACACAGAAAAAGATCTGAGACCACCCATTGGTTATGTTTTAAAGTCCACTTGCAAGTTGCAAGATCCTATACAGAAGTTTTCTATAGAAAATTCCCAAGAAAGACACAACAATTCACAAAATATCTTGGATTAAGAACTATGGATTTAGACTGCTGAACTCAATTCCCGCATCCATTGTCTGACTTAGCAATATCAAATGGTCATTTACCTAAAAGCAAATGGAGTAGCCATAAATGTCTGTGAGTGTCAGAAACAAACAAACATAAATGTCTATGAAGGGGGAAAAGGGTCAAGCAATGCAAGTGCCTACTTTATGCCTGGCATTTCGTGGACAAGGATGAGCTTGTTCCAGGTAATCAAAGGTCTCAGGTACAACTGAAATTGGGTCTGGTTTCAAAGCTGCAATTTTTTTCTTTGCTTTTATTATTTTTAGTGTATCACTTCTTTCTGTTGGGAACATTCAGATTTCACTCATCCAGCTATTTAAAAATATACAATACATTGCCGTTAATTATAGCCACCCTGCAGTACCACAGAACACTAGAATCTTTTCTTCCTGTCTAAAGACCGCTCTTCTTTATCCAAGCAAGGCCTTGCTGCCTGTCTATGGAGGGGGCTCCCTCTTCAAGAGTTTTCTGAATTAGAAAGCTTAGAAAGACAAGAGGAAGAGAAAGGAAGCCCTGAGGAAATAGAAATGGGTGGTACCAATCTGAAACAAAAGTGGTCTTGAGCTTCAAATTAGATTCAAGCTTGGCTCAAGCATCACTTAAAGGAATTCATCCCTAAAATCGGGCCTTCCAGCTCTCATGACTGCATTCCACTATCATTCCTAAAATTCAAGAGAAGATTGATTTCGCTACCAACACAGAAACCGTTAGATGCCCTCGGATTGTTTTCCTTACTTTCAGAAATGAGACTCAGATGAGAGAAAAGTCTTTGGAAGAGCTGAATATTTTCTCCAAACTACCTGGCAAAGAGGCATTAGGGAAGCCTGGCTGGTAGCCTTGGGACGGTGGGAGAACTCATCTCCACAACCAACTCCAGTAATTGTAACTTAAACAGTTCAGTCTTCTGTCAATTTTCCTAAAACCCTTTTAAAAGAGATAGCACTGACAAGGATGTAACCAGACTTTCTTTACTTAAGCAACCAAGATTTTTCTCCTTACAAGCCATGGTCATCGTTCCTCCATAAAATCCCCCAGAAAGTCGGAGTCAACACAGAGGGTAAGGTGGTGACCCAGGTTGGCCAGGCTGCGGAGCCCAGCTTTCTCTATTTGAGCAGCCCGCAACATAAAACCCTCCCTAAGGCATGTTTGTTTTGTTTTTCTTTAGGGACCTAACATTATGAACCTAATCCCCTAAGGCTTAAATCCATCTATAACAGAAGTAGTGTTTGGGGGTAATTAAGCCAATGTTGTTTTAGTATTTGGTAATCCCTCAGGTCACAGAGCTGCTTCTAGGGTACGGGTGTCACCTCCAGTCTGTGACCAAGGCCCCTGAGAGCTGCTTCTATGATACAGGTGTCACCTCCAGTCTGTGACAAAGGTTAAGTCATTGGGTTCCCTCTAGAAGGGAGGGGAACAAGATTTACAAGTGCTTCTTGATGTGCAAGAAGTGAGAAAGAGGCCGGGCTTGGTGGCTCAGCCTGTCATCCCAGCGCTTTGGGAGCCGAGATGAGTGGATTGCCTGAGCCCAGGGGTTCGAGACCCGCCTGGGCAACTTGGCGAGAGCTCATCTCTACAATAAATCAAAAATTAGCCAGGCGTGGTAGCGTGCGCCTGTAGTTCTAGCTACTTGGAAGGCTGAGGCTGAAGGATCGCCGGAGCCCAGCGGGTCGAGGCTGCGGTGGCCGGGAGCGTGCCACTGCACTCCAGTCTGGGTGACAGAGTGAGACTCCAACTCAAAAAAAAGAAGTGAGAAAGAGGTGCCTGGAAGACCCTGGAAAGAGTGAAGACTGAGATGGTGGCTACATCCAAGGTGTCTGCCAGCCCCCATCTGCTTTGACTATGAAGTATCAGTTGGGAAAGAGGGGTGCGGTGGAAAATGACCTTAAGAACCTAGCTAGTGGCTGGGCAAGGTGGCTCACGCCTGTAATCCCAGCACTTTGGGAGGCCCGAGGCGAGAGGATTTCCTGAGCCCGCAGGTTCGAGACACCAGCCTGAGCCACTTGGCAAGGCCTCCTCTCTATAATAAATCAAAAAATTAGCTGGGCATGGTGGCACGGGCCTGTAGTTCCAGCTACTTGGAAGGCTGAGTCGGAAGGATCGCCGGAGCCCAACAGGTCGACGCTGGGGTGGCTGTGAGTGTGCCACTGCACTCCAGCCTGGGCGACGGAGTGAGACTCTGACTCAAAACAAAAACAAAAACAAAAAAAGAACATCCAGCTTGCTGGGGCTGCCCCAGCTGGGGGTCCCACCCCATCTGCCATTCCTGCTCCAGCCAAGGAGAATAAAGTAGAAGCAAAAAAGGAAGAATCTGAGGAGTCTGAGGATGACACGGGCTTTGGTCTGTTTGCCTAAACCTTTTAAAATGTGTTCAATCAACAGCTGGACTCTGGGGGAAAAAAAGAATGTCTAGCGAGTGACAGGGTCCACATCCCACACAGGAGGGATGTCTCTAGGTCTCCCTTTGTGTCTCACTTGGGATGGAGCAGTGAGGAAAGGCGGAGACTGGACAAAAGAGCTGGATGCTGTTTCAGGGCTCCCCTCGCTCAGCCTGGCAAGGTTTTCAGGGGATCCAGAAGCTTCTCAGAGTCCATACCCTCTTGCGGTGGGTGACCGTATAACATGCCCCAAACCAGCAGCGCCCAGTCAAATCTCGGCGAGCCAGTAGACGGCCCAGACCCACCCAGCAAGACCACAGGTATACACAGAACATGGAGTGAACCTGTGGCTTCCCCCTCCCTTCCCCCCCCCCCAAAAACAGCACAACAGCAACCCTGCATCTCCTGAGATACCATCTCGGAAAGAAGTCAGGGGAAGAAGAAGAAGAAATGTGGGGGCCAAGCGCTTCTCTCGAGGAAAGGGAGTCGTGAAGGAAGACAGACTATTTAACCTGGAAAAGATTCTAACCTTACTTGGCAAACTTGAGTGGTTTTCCCACCTGCGGCTCTTTAGAGGGCTGAGGAAAGTGTAGTCACAAAATCTGAAGTGTTTTTTCTTTGTCTGCACAGCTGAATGGCAGTGAATATATTTGGCAAGTCTGCCGCACATAAAATGCAGTGGCTTCTAGAATAGGTGGTGACAGTATGCAATGTTGAGAAAATATTAAAAGCCACTGAGTTGGATACTTTAAACGGGTGAGTTTTACGGCATGCAAATTTTATCAACAACAACAAAAAAATCTAAAAATATTCCCCCATTCCAAAAAAGAGAGACATAATGCAGTACAGCTGGTTTCCTCTTTACTTATTTATTTATTATCTATTTATTTACTTATTTATTTAAGAGATGGGGTCTCACTCTGTTGCCCAGGCTGGATTGTATTCCTAGACTCTAGAGATCCTCCCACTTCAGCCTCCTGAGGAGCTAGGACTACAGGTGCTTGCCACCATGCCCAAATAATTTTATTTCCTTTTTTTTTTTTTTGAGTTGGAGTCTCACTCTGTCACCCAGACTGGAGTGCAGTGGCCGCTCCCGGCCACCACAACCTCGACCTGCTGGCTCCGGCGATCCTACGCCCGGCTAATTTTTTGATTTATCGTAGAGATGAGGTCTCGCCAAGTTGCCCAGGCAGGTCTCGAACCCGTGGGCTCAGGCAATCCACTCACCTCAGCCTCCCAAGGCGCGGGATTACAGGCCGAGCCACCGAGCCTGGCTTTATTTCTATTTTTAATGATGGGAGTCTCACTATGTCACCCAGGTTATTCTTGAACTCTAGGCCACAAGCGATCCTCCTATCTCTGCCTCCAAAAGCACTGGGATTCTAGGCATAAGCCACCACACTTGGCCTGTTCATTTTTTAAATTTTAAAATATTTAGCTGACAAGTAAAGACTGTATATGTTCAATAGCTTCCCATTTATTAACTTTCTTCATGCCCGCATAATCCATATCTGACATGTTTTAGTTTACCTTATATTTGTTGATGTCTTTACTTGGTTTGAAGCCACTTAAAGACATAAGCACAGCCACGGGAAGACCCAGGGGTTATGTAGTTAGTACTACATGAAGGTACAGTGGGAACACGTTATGCTAACTTGATATTGAGATATTCTGAAATCATGATGCATGAAAACAATAAATCAACTGTGTTTATCAGAACCTTAAGATGGCCCAGTTTTAATCACTACATTTACTAGAGTGAGTCCAGAAAAGAACTGCAAGACAGTTAAAGGAGTGTGTGAGGGTCAAGCACCTGGAAGCTTGGAGTCCAGAGCAGATTGGCTGAAAGAATAATAAGGCTCTGCATGGGGCAGGACAGAGGATTAACAAGACATGGTGAAGCCTGGCTGCAGGGGCCAGCCTCGACTGTCCTATCATTATAGACAAAACCACTCTCTTCTCTGGACTCTAATTTCCTCACCATAAAATGAAACCACTGGGCTCAGCATGAAAGACTAAGTGATACAATCTTTAACTTAACAATACGTGTTAAGGTCCTTTAGGATGTACGTACTTCTTAACCCAACATTACCACTTCCAGGAGTAAATAATTTATAAGAAAATAACTGGGAGTTACACAGAGCTCTGTATAAAAGGATACTTACTATGGAACCATCTGACATACCATACAGAAATAAGCTTGTTTACCAAATAACAGGTCACTAGTTAAATAAACGCAGATCAGCTCTCAAAGTTCATTTCACCAAAAGCCAATTCTGTAGGCATTTCCAACTCATAAGATAATAAATTCACTGAAATTTGTACCTATTAACTATTTGGGAGCCTTATGTAATTTCATATTAGCTGGGATCATTTTAACAGCTTACATTTACACGGTTTGTATTACTTGGAGTCATCTTCATAGCTTAAGAGTATAATAATTCTTATCAAATATACTTGTTTTAAAAGATTTTCAAGAATTCCTTTTAAGGAATGTTCTATTTTTAAAAGCTAAAGATTGTTGAGTCTTCTCAGAACTATATTAATTTTAGCTAATAGTAGTTGGTAGATTACTCACCCTCACAGTTTTAGGATTTTAAGCTAATAACCTTAGTGGCATGTTTTTAGGTCAAGTCTTTTAGGCACATTTAAAGGTCAAGTCTTTTACTTCTTTCTGGTAACCCTTTGCATATCCTCACTTTCCTTCCATATCTCAGGATGGTTCTGTCCTTCCATGTCAAATAGTTTTGCAAACAACTGCCAAATTAACACGTCCTGCTTTCTCCTTCAGAAACTAAAGTTTAAGCATACCATATGTATTGGGAATGTCTTGGTCACTTCCAATTTCTTTCTAATGCATCTAAGTTTAAACTTAAGCTTAAATTAAAATTTTATTTTTTAAATTACAGAATCATCAATGTTAATGCGTCATTTGAAGAACTGGGAGAAGAACATTAGAAATGCATTAAGTTTTTTAAAAAAATAAAAGTACTATCCAAGTATTCAAGAGAAACAAGTCTTCTGGGACATTTGAGAAATCATCAAACTGGCCTTCAGTTAATTGGTTTTGGAAAACTGATCTAAAACATGACGCCTCAATACAAAAGGATACCATGTAGCCATTAAGATAGTATAGATACATATTTGTTAACATAAAAAGACATTCACAATATATCTAAGTGAAAAAGGTGTAAACTACATATAGCATGATACTATTTTTGTGAGGAGAAAATATATAAACAAAATTTTAAAGTCTGGGAAGAAATATGTTAAAATATCACAATATTTATCCATAAATAAGGGGATTACAGATATTTTTGGGTTTTTTTCTATTTTTTCCATCATATATTAGCGTTTGAAGGCCTTTAGATCTTGTGCTCAGTTCTCTTTATTCTAAAATTTTTTAAAGTGTTTCCCATTTTGTAAAAACTATATGGAAATTCATGTGATAAATTAACATATCGTATATTTTATTACACACATAATATATATATAAGTTGGGTATATAGTGCATATTGTAACTATAACTTGTGTATAATACTCAAACAATATACATATTGCATGTGTTGTAAATATAACTTGTATATAATATGTATACAAGTTATGTATATAATACATTATATGTGATATGTAGTATATGTAAATTATATATAATTATATAAAGTTTACAATTTGCTTTATTATATATACATAACATGTAACTATAAAGGTTTTATTTTTATACATATATAACATATAAAATGAAAACCCATTTTTAAAATTTTTAAGGAAAATAAGAGAATCTGAACCCATGGCCTAAGGTCCTTAAACTCCGATTATCTGTGGGAGTAAAAGACTTAGAAAGGATGCAGCTGGAGCCACAGTCTTTGCCAAGAATATAGAAGGAAATGAAATGTCAATCATGAAAATTACTCCGAGACACAAAGACAACCTCTCCAGGCTCATGCAGATGATTCTGAGTGTGCTCTGGAGGGATGGTGAGGGCCCAGCTGGGTGTCTCAGAAGGTGACCAGGGAGGGTGAGGCAGAAGCGGCAGGCCGTGCTGAGGTCCAACCACCAGGTGAGCTGAGGGGCAGAGAAGGAGCTGGTGTGGCTGGAGCAAAGCCAGCAGCGGGAGGAAGAGAGGGAAGGCCATGGAGCACGTCGCGGCTATGGGTGATGGTGCCCCCATCAGCGTGTGTGCTAAGACGCCTCGGCCATGTGGCTCATCTCCATTTGCATAACTCTCAGTTGAGCAATTTCACACAGAGGAGGACAACCGGGCATTGCTGAAACAAGTGGGGGCTTGGGGTTTTGTTTCTCTTAACAATAAAAGGGAACACTATGAAAACAAGATGAGCTCATGGAAACTTGTGTATGATAGAGCAACAGGCCACTTAAAGGACCAGAAGAGGAAATTAAAAGCAGAGTCTGAAATATGTGTGTACGACCAACCAAGAAGCATTGTTAAACATCAACTTTGTTTCTAGGCTCAGATTTTCAGGATCAACAATCCAGACACCTATATTCCAAAATATATATAATCATGTATTTATTTCTCACTTTGAGAGTTAAGTCAGCTTACATGAATGCACGTAACATAATAGAAGTTATTATGAAATCAGGTAAAAGTAAAACCAAGTCCAAGACACCTAAAAGCAGCAGAATGTTGGTATAGATGCCAAGTCTACAAGAGTCTATATTATCTAGAGGCCAGAGCAAAGAGGAAGACATGTTCATGTCCATATATACATGTAGATAAGTAAGTCTGTCTCTCTACAGCAGGGCTTCCCAACCTTGGCACTATTGACATTTCAAGACAGAAAATTATTTGTTCTGGGGAGCTGTTCTGTACATTGTAGAATACTTACAGCAGCATCCTTGGCCTCTACCCACTAGATGCCAGTAACACCCCCTTCCCCCAGGTCTCTCTGTTACCAGTTGACACAACCAAAAATGTCTCCAGACATTGCTAAATGTCCCCTGATGAAAGCCGCATGGCAAGAAACCTGATGTTTTAATTGTTGGTAATAAGTCACATTTTCTGTTACAGACTGGGGCAGAACAAAGCAATTTCTTAGTCATTAGTAAAATATAGGTTTAATATTCCATTATAAAATGTAAGGGACATAACTAGAAATCTTGCCTAAAGAGATGTCTGCCACTTTGCCTGTACACACACTCAGACACAAAGACATACACACAGACCTGGTGTCTGTTGGAATAAAACTAGGAACTTTATATAAGAAAAGCACCACCTTGACTGTATTCTTAAATATAAGCTAATCTCACCAGATAAAGACAGAAGAAACAGTAAGAATAATCTATTCTGCCTACTATCCCTCCCACAGTAAGAAGCTAAGGACCAAATAAATCAAACCAAGATTAGTTACTAATAGATTTTATTTTCACTAAAAGTAACAAAAAGACCCATTTAAAAGTATATTATGAACAGAATAGAGAGCCAAGAAATAGAACCACACAAATATAATCAACTGATCTTTGACAAAGAAACAAAGACAATTCAATAAAGAAAGGATGGTATTTTTTTCTTTTTTATTTCTTTTTGAGTCAGGGTCTCATTCCGTTGCCCAGGCTGGAATGCAGTGGCATACTCACAGCTCTATACCACAGGCTCGGTCTCCTGGGTTCAAGTGATCCTCCTGCCTCAGTCTCCCAAAGTGCTGGGATTACAGGTTTGAGCCACCACGCCAAGCCAACAAATGATGCTGGAACAACTGAATATCCACATGAAAAAAGAAAAAGAATCTAGACTCATATCTTACATCCTTTACAAAATGGACTCAAAATGAATCACAGACCTAAATGTACAACACAAAATTATAAGACGATCAGAAGATAATATAGGAGGAAAGTTAGATGACTTGAGTTTGGCGATGACTTTTAAAATACAAAACCAAAAGCATGATCCATGAAATAAAAATTATAAGTTGGACTTCATTAAAATTTAAAACTTCCTGTGAACGACACGGTTAAGAAACATTTAAAAAGATGCTCCATATCATATGTCATCAGGGAATTGCAAATTAAAAGAACAATGAAATAGACCATTACACACATATTAGAATGACACAAATCCAAAACACTAACAACAACAAATGCTGGTGAGAATGTGGAGAAACAAGAACTCTCATTCGTTGCTAAGAGAATGTAAAAATTGTACAGCAGCTTTGGAAGACAGCGCTGCAGTTTCTTATGAAACTAAACAATAACAGCCCTATAATCCCAGCACTTTGGGAGGCCAAGGCGAGAGAATTGCCTGAGCCCAGGGGTTCGAGACCTGCCTGGACAACATGGTGAGACCTCATCTCTACAATAAATCAAGAAATTAGCCAGGTGTGGTAGTGTGCACCTGTAATTCCGGTTACTTGAAAGGCTGAGGCGAAGGGATTGCCTGAGCCCATCAGGTTGAGGCTGCGGTGGCCAGGAACATGCCACTGCACTCCTGCCTGGGCAACAGAGTGAGACTCCAACTCAAAAAAAAAAAAAAAAAAAGAACAAAACAATACTCTAACCCCAAAGGAGCAACTGTGCTCCTTGGTTTTTACCCCAAGGAGTTGAAAACTTATGTCCATACAGAAAACAGCACACAGATGCTTATAGCAGACTTATTCAGAATTGCAAAAGCTTGGAAACAACCAAGATATCCTTCAGAAGGTTAATGGATAAATAAACTGTGATACATCCAGACAATGGAATTTCATTCAGGCCCAAAAAGAAATGAGCTGTCAAGTCATAAAAAGACATGGAGGAACCTTGAATGCATGTTACTACGTGAAAGAAGCCAACCTGAAAAGACTGCATATTATATAATACCAACTACACAACATTCTGGAAAAGGCAAAACTATGACACAGCCAAAAGATCTGTAGTTGCCAGGGGCTTGGGGAGGGGAGGGATAGATAGGCAGAGCACCAGGGAATTGGGGGACAGTAAAAACTATTCTATATGAGACTTTAATGGATGATACATGCCATTATACTTTTGTCAAAATCCATGGAATGCAAAACACCAAGAGTGAATCCCAATAAAACTGTAGATTTTGGCCAGGCGTGTCGTGTTGGCTCACGCCTACAATTCCAGCACTTTGGGATGTCGAGGAGAGGAAGAAGGCTTGATCCCAGGAGTTCAAGACATAGCGAGACCTTGTCTCTACAAAAAAATCAAAAAATTAGCCAGGCATGGCGGCGTGTGCCTGTTGTCCCAGCAACTTGGGAGGCTGAGGTGGAAGGATCACCTGAGTCTGGGAAGTCGAGGCTGCAGTGAGCTGTGATTCTGCCATTGCCATCCAGCCTGGGCAACAGAGTGAAACCCTGACTGAATTAAAAAATAAAAAAAGAAGAAGAAAAAGGAAGGAGAAGGAGAAGAAGAAGAAAAAAGGAAGGAAGGAAGAAAAGAAAGCTGTGGATTTTGATTAACAATAATATATCAACATTGGCTCATCACTTTTGACAAGTGTACCCACATTAATGCAAGATGTTATAATGGGAAAAACTAGTTGGGGGTTGGCAGGTCAGTGGAAGGCTATATGGCAACTATCTATACTTTCTGCTCAATTTATCTATAAATCTAAAACTGCTCTAAAGAATGAAGTTATTACTTTTTAAAAGTATATTGCAACAGCATAGGCACCAGTTCACATACTTTTGAATCAGTATTTCAGAAAATGGATCCTCAACTTTGGAAAGCGTGCCTAAAGATATTTCTGCTGAGCAAAGTTGCACATATCCACATGAAGTGCATCTTAATTCTCAGTAGTCTTTATAATTGTCAAGGGCAGGCTGTTACCCACTCTGCTTTAATAATTGCGATTTAAAATACAGAAGGATTTCATTAAACCTTCTTGGCTTAATTTCCAAATGTCTTCAATTTTAGCTAAGAGCTGGGCGATCTATTAATGTTTAATAATAGTCGATATTCCTAGTAATAGGCCCATGGCCATTACGATAAATGAAGCATATAGTTAATTAGGCTTATAAAATGGCAAGGCAAAGTACATCTGATAATGTAGGCCTGGGTTTACACTTACAAATATGGACACAGTGAACTGGACATTATCAGCAATTAAGTGAGCCTGCAGAACCACCACTTTCAATTACTAGCTCAATTAGGTAAAAATAGGAAGGGTGAGCAAGTATATATACCAGATGGTACCATTCATAGATCATTGTAAAGCCATTGGGGTTGAAGATAAGATAGTGGTTGGAGCTGGCCAGCGAATCTGGGTGGGAGGGGCTTCAGGAAGGTGGGACAGGAACCTGCTGTTTTATGTTTAAAACTTTTTAGTTATTTTGGTTTTAAAATTGTGTACAAGCATCACCTTGAAAGTTTAGTGGAAAGGTGTTATTTGTTTTTTGAAACAGGATCTCACTCTGTTGCTCAGGCCAGAGTACAATGGTGTGATCAAAGTTCACTGCAGCCTTAAACTAACTTCTGGGCTCAGATGATCCTCCCACCTCAGCCTCCCAACAGCTAGAACTACAGGCATGTACCACCCCCAGCATTTTTCTTTTTTTTTTTTGGAGACCAGGTTTCGTCATGTTGCCCAGGCTGGTGTCGAATGCCTAGCCTCAAATGATCCTCCCACCTTGGTCTCCCAAAATGCTGATTACAGGTGTGAGTTACTACTCTTGGCCTTGAAAGCGATAAGAATTAATTTTTTAAGAATAGCTAAAAAGGGCCGGACTCAGTGGCCCTAGCACTTTGGGAGGCTGAGGCGAGTGGATTGCCTGAGCCCGAGGGTTCGAGACCAGCCTGGGCAACTTGGCGAGACCTCGTCTCTACAATAAATCAAAAAACATTAGCCGGGCGTGGTACAGTGCGCCTGTAGTTCCAGCTACTTGGAAGGCTGAGGCAGAAGGATTGCTGGCACCCAGCAGGTCGACACTGGGGTGGCTGTGAGTGTGCCACTGTACTCCAGCCTGGGCGACGGAGTGAGACTCCAACTCAAAAACAAAAAAAGAATAGCTAAAAAGAACTATATATCTAAATGAAAAGTGTTTTTATGTAATTTGTGTTACAAAGCAAGATAAAAAGTTGTATGTATATACATTATGCTTGTATAATTAAAAAGTTTGGAAGGAATATTAAAATCAAATTAAATTGAAATAAAAATTTAAACACTCTTGTGCTTCTCTGATGAGTCAGTTTTTCTTTTTCTTCATTGCTAAAGTGTCCACAATGAGCTACATGGCTTACTTTTATAAAAATAGAATTACAAAAATTAAAAAGCAAACACAGAAAGGCACTTATTTATAGCAGTCACCAGTGCCTAGGGTGGCCTCATGAACTTTCCTGTAACTGGGAGACGACCCTGTAGGTGTGTTTCTGTCCTGTTTAGATGCCTTGGCATTACAGCTGGCCTGTTCCCTCCTATATGAATGGGGGTAGCAACAGCACGCATCCCCATGGGACTTTGGAGAAGTTTAAATGCATTCAAGGAAGACAAAGGCATAAAAGACCCTTCTCCCTCAAGGCCTGGCACATCCATGGGCTTGTGGTAAAAGTGTGATGGTTAAGAGCCAGGAAATGATTTGAATCTGGGCCAAGATTTTAAACACAAAAGAAATAAGTTGGAACGCTCATTGGAAACCATTCTTGGAACTAAACTTGAAGCCAAAGCAGTGACTTATCAAGTGAGTGTTGTGCTGTGTGGGGTCCTGGGAGTGGACTGGAGAGTCACTGTCAACTCAGTCCAGGAGTTTAAAGGTGAGAAAGAAGGCCATGGTTGAATCCCAAGTTATTTTCTTAAAAAGTAAGGATGGCCAAGAAGTGCCAGAAGACTGAGGAGAAGAAAAAGATAGCATAGAACAGGCCTGTACTATGGTTCCCACATTGTGTACTGAGGCACTCCAGGGTGCCACAGTGAAGTCACAGGAGTGTCCTGGGATTTAAGTTTTCAAGGGAAATGCAATGACATTTGTCAGAGACACTTGAGAGCTACTAGCTCAAGGTAGTTCCATTTCAACATTAGATCACGCTATGTTCCTCTCAGCATGATGTATCTTGTGAAACAGATTTCTGTGGTTGCCGTGATGACAAATGAATGAATGAATAAAAGCAAGTATCACCTGAATATCAACATGGAACAGAAAATAAGGATGGTGATGTCCAGGATGATTCCAAGGTTTGAGAAGGGGTGTGGCAAGGTATACACATCCTGTTAGTGCATTTTTCTTTTTCTTTCAGTGTACGCATATTATTTTTTCAAATGGCACTGGGTCATTAGAACAAACATTTAGTAAGGTGTCTGACCTTACTGCTCACTAAATGGAACTCTTCTATGTTTCTTTTGCTCCCAGGTTGCCTTGAAAAAATTATGGACACCGAGTGCTGTGAGCCAAGAAAGTTTGAAAACCTGTGAGCAAGTAATTTTACAAAGGAGAAACAGCAAATAGCAAGTCAAGACAGAGCAGGTGGACACTGGAGCTTGAGCAGTGAGGCAGAAACTAGCACCGGGAAAGGAGACAGCTCTCCTGGCATTGGGACCCCACCACCTTTATCTTGCATATTGCCTACACGACTGTAAGGAGAAACTGATGCTTCTCCAGGAGAATACCTCTGAGGTCGCTCTCAATTAATGTCAGAAAATTTTAAATCACTTAAACAGCATGACAGATAATTGACTTTTCATCTTCCTTCTTGAAAGTTTCTCATTTTTCTTACCATCCTAGTCACCCAAGCTCAAAACCTCAGTCATCTTTGCCACTTCTGGATCACATTTTCTTAATTAGAATCAAACTTCCATCAAAGCCCTGGCAGTTTTGAAATATAATCGAACTTGATTTCTAAAGACTTAGGAAAAGGTATACACCAGACTGAATTTTTTTTTCCCTCTGCATCGATCTTCTTTCTCCTCCACCATAACCTACATAAAATTAATTGCTAAAAGATCCCTCTCAGGTATGACCGTGCTGGGTTGGTGCTATTGCCTCCTACCTGGTCCCCACGGCACTCGTCTTTCCCTTACTCTTTGCTGTACTCATCTTTATGAATTATATTTTCATCATGTTACTTTACATTCAAAATTCTTCAAAGACTGACTCCTACCTTTTACCTGATTAGATGAGTTAATACACACACAGAACTAAGCTTTAAACTCGTGATGACCCCTTCTCCACACGTTCGCCATCCACTCCCATGCTTATGTTTCTCCGCAGCATTTATAAAATTTACCATTTTTAATCATCTATCTTTCCTCATGTAAATGTAAGCTCCACGAAAGCAGGGATTTCTGCCAGTTTTGCACACTACCGTATTGCAGTACAAGGAACCGTGCTCAGTCCTTGTAAATGCTCCATAAATAGATATTTGTTGAATAAAGAGTATCCAGTGAAATAAGTGACTGTTACACCTTCGCCTCTAGCACTGCTGCCAATAACACTACGATTGCCAACAGGACAAAATCTCAATATCCAACCTGCCCCTCCCAGCTCCTCCCAGCCTGGCCTTCTCCTACCTTGCCATCACCTGTGTCACTCCAAATGTAAAACCCTGTCACCAACAGACACTTTTTCTAACTAACACGGTGGCATCATCTACCTTCTCTACGCTTTCACCCATTTATGCAAATCCCACCTGTCCTCCAAACCTCACCGAAAGCCCATCTTGCCTGGTCCCTGGCAGCCTACATCCTCTCTTCTCTGATTTCTTCTCTACAGTTGATTTGGAACTTAGTCACAAGCCTTGGGACATCTCTTACAGTATATTTTTATGTCTGCTATGTAACTCTTGAGCCATCAGTTACTATGTGTCCAGCTCTCTTCTTGACTAGACTGTAACCCCCTTGAGGGCGGATACTGTCTATCCCACCTCTCTGTATACCACCTGCCTTCACCACCAAAACATACTGCTATCCAGTTGCCAAGTCAGCAACAAAACACCATTTGCTGAGTTTAAAGTGCACTTGGAAATTCCACGGACTATGTACTGTGGTCAGCAGCAATTCTATAAATAGAACCCATTTTTATCAGCCACAATCTATTTGGTTAACAGTAGATGATCAGTAAAGGTTAGTTCCCAAAGTTGTTTTAGTTTCAGATATATCTAGACCGTGAAAACAAGCAAAATGCCCCCCATTAACTGAGAACCTGTGATCGTTCAAAGAACTGGGGCCGGAAATCTCTTACTTTAAAAAAAATAATTTTCCTAAAGTAAAGTGGCAAAGGATTCTGGAATGGAAAGAAACTGGGTCCAAATTGGTCCTTCCATTTATTAATAGCCATATAAATATCAGCAAGTTACTTAATTAAATTTCATTTTCCTAATCTGTAAAATGTAGATGATACCCTTTTTTCAAGGGTTCCTGTGAGGATTAAACGAAAGAGCATATGTGAAATGTTTCTCCCAGAGCAAGTAAACAATATGTTACTTCCCATGTTCCTTCCTTGTTCTCTAAAAAAAGAAAAGCCAGATTATAGTGACATTATCATACTTACGTGAAGAAAGGCTCCTGTGACCTTCTGTGCAAACAAAATTGTTAAACTAACATTGCAAGGAGACTTTATGCGTGGATCCCACTAACAACTAAAGCACTACAATATTCACAGCACTCCCGCTAATGCCTCTGTGGCCCCGGTTCCCCCGGCTATCCCTTTTCTCTCCCTGGACTCTAGCCTCTGATTCACTTGATTGGAATTTAAGTGATCCAGATTTCAGATCTGTCCTCAACTCACACTGGCCTCCCCCTAATTAATCTCCTAAATCGTTTGGCTGTATTGACAGCCCACACTCACACTTGGCAGGAAAGCTCGTTCTGTCTTTCCAGATATTTCCTTTTCAAGTGGCACCGACTTTTTTCCATGATTTTGCCACCAGGCAAGTAAAAAAATGAAAAAGAGTGAAATGAAGACAAACCACTCAAGCCTTTCTCTTCCCCAGGTGTTCAGAGAAATGACAAATCTTCCTCTAAGCAGCGTCTTTGCCCAAAGAGCCGTTTTCCAAGCCTCACTCCTCATGAGGCCCGTTTTCTCTCCCCAGTGCTGTGGCCTCTGGGATGCCTCCCCAGCCAGCCTCCTGCTGAGGAGGAAAGGGACTTGGCCTCTAAGAGGAAAATTAGGGTTTTCAAGCAGCCCCAGGAGGAGGAAATTACTTGTTCCCACGGGCCTGGGTTTTTCTTTTTGTGGGTGTGTTTTCTGTTTCTGAAACCAGGAAGCTAAATTTGCCTAATGGTTAAACTCAAAAGGATTATAGAGTCTTTCTTCAGGAACCTACAGCTGCCTTCATGTTAAAGTCAGTCCATTTCCAAAGCAACCTAAGAGAAGGCAGGATTCCCAGACTCTTCCGTGAGGCCTATTTGATTCCATTATTTTTATTAGAAGTACTAATGAGCAGAGTGTTTAAATTCATGTTCCCCGTTTTTTTCAACCAAACTCCAGAAGTGCAAACACTAAACCAGATCTCAATTTCCTAAAAAGACAAAAATCAAGATTTCATTTCCCCCCTCCTCTTTTAAAGAAACGACTGTTTGGTTCAGATTCTCACACGCTTTCATTCTTCACATTTCCCTTAATTAGCCCAGAAAGTCCGGCAAGTTCTGCTTTTCTTGCAATGACTGAGATCCTCTTTCTCTCCTATAGTTTCTGCCAAAACACGCGTTCTCCCTTGGTAACGCAGCCCAACATCCAACAGTCCTTTCGGTCTGGCATGTCTGACTGAGGTCATTTTTTGCTGTGGAAGTCCGCCGCCCATAGGTGTGACCTCCATACAGGTGGAGAAGCCTGCCACAGGCCTTGCACAGTGCTTCATGGGCACCCGTCAAAGGAGTTTGTCAAAATCCTAGCACAGTTGGCTGGCCCAGCGGTTGGATTTGCCAAAGAACTGTGGGCGTACATTGGGTCTGAATCATGAGCTACTGGTTGACGTCGGGAAGTTACTCAATCCCTCAGCCTCAGTTGACTCATTTGGAAACTGAGGATAGTGCCCTCTACCCCGCAAAGCCACAGTGAGGACCAACCAAGATAATACACCCAGAGCGCCTAGCACCCACTCAGTCTGGCAAGGCTGTGGTCAATGTCACTTACATATAGTGACTGACAAATGCCTATTACTCCTTAACAATTCTTTTGAGATCTATCCCTCTTAATTCATCTAACTATATTTTCAGCTGCACTGGTTTAGCAGCACAATCTGTATCTGTCCTGCTGGTACAGAAGGCAATGATTCTTTTTTTTTTTTGAGTTGGAGTCTCACTGTGTCGCCCAGGCTGGAGTGCAGTGGCAAACTCACGATCACCGCAGCCTCCACCTGCTGGGCTCCAGTGATCCTTTCATATCAGCCTTCCAAGTGGCTGGAACTACAGGCGCGTACAACCACTCGGCTAATTTTTGATTTGTTGTAGAGACGAGGTCTCACCAAGTTGCCTGGGCGGGTCTTGAACCCAGGGGCTCAGGCAATCTACTCGCCTCGGCCTTCCAAAGTGCTGGAATTACAGGCTGAGCCACCGAGCGGGACCAAGGCAATGATCCTTAACCCTGGTTGTGCATTCGAGCAACATGAGCGCTTTGAAGAAATATATACGTGTCTTGACGCCACCCCCAGACCAGTTAAATCACAGACTCTGGGGGTTTGGTCTAGGCATCAGTATTTTATTTTTATTTTTTTCTAACCCAGTCAGGCTGATCAGTCATGAATATTTTTAAATCTTCACAGGGGAACAAGTACATATAGACCTTTCCACGGTAATGAGTACGATGAAGAAAATACAAGCAGGAAACAGGGGAGGGAGGGCTGGTGGTCCATCTGAGAGGCATGTGTGAACACGCCCTGCTTCTGCTGAGGACTCCATATAAGAAACAGACACACAGAATGCCATATTTGAACCGGAGAGACGGAGAGATGAAGAGAAGAGAGCAGTCTGGGACGGCATCAGCAGCAGGAGATCTGAGTTGATGCTGCTGCCACCCAGACCACCCAGTTCCTTCTCAATGCAGTCTTTTTTTTTTTTTTGAGTTGGAGTCTCACTCTGTCGCCCAGGCTGGAGTACAGCGGCACACTCACGACCACCGCAGCCTCGACCTGCTGGGCTCAGGTGATCCTTCTGCCTCAGACTTCCAAGTAGCTGGAACTACAGACACACACCACTGTGCCTGGCCAATTTTTGTGATTTATTATAGAAATGAGCCTCACCAAATTGCTTAGGCTGGTGTCAAGCCCCTGGGCTCAGGCAAGCCTCTCGCCTTGGCCTCCCAAAGTGCTGGGATTACAGGCTGAGCCACCGTGCCCAGTCTTCTTTATTTTTATTTTTATTTTTTGAGTCAGGGTCTGTCGCTCAGGCTAGAGTGCAGTGGCATGATCACAGCTCACCGCAGTCTCAACCTCCTGGACTCAGGGAATCCTTTCCACCTCAGCCTCCTGAGTAGCTGGGACTACATGTCTGCCAGGTGGTGCCACCACACTGGCTAATGTTTTTATATTTTTTTGTAGAGACAGGGTCTCACTAAGTTACCCAGGCTGTTCTCAAACTCTTGGGCTCAAGCAATTCTCCCACGTTGGGCTCCCAAAGTGCTGGCACTACAGGCATGAGCCACCACTCCCAGCCATCTTCTCAGTGAAGTCTTGCTTAGTCAGTTCTTCCTTCAATTTTGTGCAATTTTGTGCAATACTTCAGCTTCCTTCCAATAAATTTTCTCATTTTTGCTTAAGCTTGCAAGAGGAGGTTTTCACAGAAACCCAAAGAACTTCCGCGAATACAACGCATCATTAAGTCTCAATGAGTCTTATTTATGGAGTCATTTGACAAATCTGGAACTTCCAATCAGGAGGTTTGGGGAATCTATTACAGCCTCTGCCATGGAGTATCCCAAACATATTTCTTAACTTTTTCTGGGTCAGACAAAATACCCACCCCTTCCAACTCTACTTTTTTTTCTGAGTTGGAGTCTCACTCTGTCGCCCAGACTGGAGTGTAGTGGCACGTTCCCGGCCACCAAAGCCTCAACCTGCTGGGATCCTGTGATCCTTCCACCTCAGCCTTCCAAGCAGCTGGAACTACAGGTGCACACTACCATGCCCGGTTAATTCTTGACTTATTGTAGAGACGAGGTCTCGCCAAGTTGCCTGGGCAGGTCTCGAACCCGCAGGCTCAGGCAATCCACTCGCCTCGGCCTCCCAAAGTGCTGGGATGACAAGCTGAGCCACCGAGCCCGGCCCCTTCTAACTCTAATTCTAACTCTAATCTCTGAATCTGGGATGATCTTCACTTTTTGAACACATTGTAAGGTACATACTGGAGAAGTAAATGCCTGTAATTCACGGCACTGAGTGTGTTATGACCCACGCTAATGGAGGATGCCTAACAGGAGCGAATTTAGAGAACTCTTCTCCTTTCCTTCTTGTCAGCCCCAGCAAAGCTCATCAGTCCTATCCTGCCTTTCCCCACTCCCCTCTATAAGTTGGACAAAATGCTATTAGTATATCCAGGGTACAAAAATGTGTAAAGAGCTGTTTCAAAATAGTAACTCTCCCTGACCTCAGTCGTCAGCCAAAATTAACAATAAGCCGATGTTTCATTTTTCTGTCTGATAGGACACCCACAGTCTTATTAGATGGCATTAAAGTGTTCTGCACAGTACAAAGGATGATGTGACCATTCCCACGCACATTTCTAGAAAGGAGTCACACAGAGGTCAGCCTGAGTTCCACTCCCAGAGGAGGAGGGGAGGCACTGTGGAATTCAGTCCGGGATGATGGATTTGTATCTTCCTTCACATCTGGCACTCAGGAATCATCGTCCAAGACAGGATGCCCGTCTAGAACAACTGTCCCAGCGCAGCAGTCCACATCGCTGCCCTCAAATGTAAATTTATGTCTTCATTACTTTTGAGATCTACATTTGCACCCACCCTTTCAGAGTGGTAAATCTGTTTGGAAATAAGACACAATCTTTTGAAAACACCCAGGGTAATCCGACAAAGTCCAGAAGAAGTGGAAGGGTATGCCTTTGAAGCACCATCCTTCACTTAGAAAACAAGGCTATTTAACAGCGTACGATGGAAAACACAGCCTCATCAGATTTAATTTACTGACATTAAAAGCACATTAACATTGAACACGTTCAATATTTTTTTCAATATTTTTCCTTTCTCCCTTCAAAGGACAAAACAAGTTCCTCTTTAAAGCTAATAAAAACCACTTTTTAACCAAATAATCGACTCAATAACATTTTTTCTGAAGATCCAGTTAACAAATGAAAATATCATAAGAGAAAATTTACCATAAAGCAGAATTGCCAAATCAACTACTCAAAGTTCTATAACCTAAGATAATCTTTGTATAATTATTTTATGTCCTATTTTTTAAAGAAAAAGATGGCTGCCCTTCAAAATATTAAGATGCTGCTAACTATGAGTTCAGAAGTACTAAAATATTCTTATCTTAGGGCTTGTGATGATGCCCATTCCTTTTTTTCAAGATCATAAACTCTGTTCTGCTTTATTCTTTTTGTTTGTTTGTTTGTTTGTTTGAGTTGGAGTCTCACTCTTATCGCCCAGGCTGGAGTGCAGTGGCATGCTCACGGCCACCGCAGCCTCAGCCTGCTGGGCTTAGGCGATCCTTCCACCTCAGCCTTCCAAGTAGCTGGAACTACAGACACAAGCCACCACGCCCGGCTAGCTTTTATGATTTATAGCAGTGACGAGGTCTCACAAAGTTGCCTGGGCTGGTCTCGAACCCGCGGGTTCAGGCAATCCACTCGCCTCAGCCTCCCAAAGTGCTGAGATCATAGGCTAAATCACCGAGCCCAGCCTCTTAAGGTAAGTTTAATTTGTTTTTTTGATTTTTTTTTTTTGAGTTGGAATCTCACTCTTGTCACCCAGGCTGGAGTGCAGTGTGGCACACTCACGGCCACTGTAGCCTCGACCTGCTGGTCTTAGGTGATCCTTCTGCCTCAGCATTCCAAGTAGCTGGAACTACAGACACATGCCACCATGCCAGGCTAGTTTTTGTGTGTGTGTGATTTATTGTACAGAAGCGGTCTCACCTAGTTGCCCAGGCTGGTCTCAAACCCCCGGGCTCAGGCAATCCTCTCGCCTCGGCCTCCCAAAGTGCTGGGATTCCAGGCTGAGCCACTGCGCCCAGCCAAGATAAATTTGAAAGGACTTGAGCAAAAAGCAGATCTATCTTTCTTCCCCATTTAATGGTAAAAGGGAATCGTATTTGAAAAGCCTAGCACATGATTTATTAATAGAATAAGAATATCCCCATCATCCCTAATACATGACCTTGTTTCCCAATTCAAACACTGCCCTGACAGTAATTGATAAAAAACTAGCACTGATTATGCCTCATACTGTGTCAAGCACTTTACATGGATTATTTCATTCCATCCTTACAACAACCCTTCAGACAGTGTGCTATCCCCATTTAACAGAGGGGAACATGGAGGTTTAGCGAGGTAAAGCAAAATACTAAAAAAAAAGCCGGAAAAGACTTAAAAGGTCATCTAGACCAGCAACATCAGCGTCTCTGGGGTACATGTTTGAAATTCAAATTCTCAGGTCCCAGACCTGCAGAAGTAGCCTCTCGGGAAAGGGGAGAGCAATCTGTGATTGAGCAAACCCTCCAGTGGATTCTGATGCCTGCTAAGGTTCAAGAATCACTGGTGATCTAGCTCAGCCTTCTTATTTTACAGAAAAGGCAGTGATGCCCAAAGTCCAGCAACATGGACACAGTGAAGGGAAAACAAACAAACAAACAAAAACGCCACACACACAGAACCACGTTCCAGCCTTCAAAGTCTTAAAACTTAAAGATCCAGAGCTTCAAGTCTGCTTCATGTCTTGGTTCTAATTTCACAGAAGTATTTATTTCAAAAAATTTGAATTTAATAAAATATATCTAAACAGCCTATAGTCAATATAATTAAACCCAGGTAGCAGAAGCTCAATGATATCCGGAATTGCATATGTATGTTAACAAAACATCAGGCAAAGACTCCCAAGAGTTGTGATCCAGAAGGCAGGCAGCATCTAATCTAGAAGGCTATAGACACTGGGCAAAAACAACCCAGCATGATGGAAACTGAAATAAGATAGATTTTCAAAAGGAAGAACAGATAATAGATAAGGTTTTAACACAGCATACAGCCACAGTCATCCACCCACGGATAATATGATAAGTATCATAAAATGCAACTTTTTCATCTAATTAACAAAACCATTTGTACTCTCCCAGTCTGATCGGATATTATTAAATTATCCTAATTCGAAGCAGGTGAAACCCCAGACACACAAACAGATGGCTAAGAGCCAACTTCAAGTTTAGTTGACCCTGAAGCCCATTTGAAATAAATCCATCAGCTTTTGTGCACCTTTTCCACATTTGTTTGAAATTTGGCTCCATTGTTTAAAACGAAATGAACAGGAGGGATGGGCATGAAGCGAACTGCAACTTCCTGGACCTTTCTTATTTCACCAATGAGGTACATCTACTGGATTTTGTTCTGAAATAGTGTTTTCTCACATCTGGAAGGAGAGAGCAAGACTGGTGGACAGGCGGTATGAGGAACATAACCCCCATGGCGATTCTGTTATCTGCATTCCCACCAAAATTCCTGGAAAGGAAGACCTCAGAGAAAGGTCCCAGAGCTTGGGCTGGTCACGGAGAGCATGCAGATGGCCTACGGGCTGTGGCCTAACCTGGGACCCTCTTCTCAGCAGCAGATCTAGCCGGATTCACTGCATCGTGTCTCTGTGAGCTCGGACAGAACCCAAATGCTTCGTATTAACAAATAACCTTCTTGATTGCCAGAGCCCAGCAGGTCGACGCTGGGGTGGCCATGAGTGTGGCCCGGCACTCCAACCTGGGTGACAGAGTGAGACTCCAACTCAAAAAACAAAACAAAACAACAAATAAATAACCTTCTCTCTTTTCTTCTTCCACTCCCAAGTTGAGGGAGCATTTTCACTCTCAAGCATGGGGTTCGGCTCCGCATATTTCATGCCAAATACCTAAAACGCCTTTAGGGAACAACAGGACTGACCTCCTCAGGACACATTCACTGTACCCCGTCCTTCTCAGAATTAGTGTCTGGTTCCCGATCCCCCTCCCCACTCCTCAGAACCAGACTGAACCTCACCAGCTCCACTACCAACCCTCGAACCCGACCTCCCTTCCTCTTGTTTCTCCATTACCACTTAACTGGTAACCCCCTCCTCCTATACACACACCCTCCCCACTACTGCCCTTCCACCTCCCCATTCTGCACACTGCACACTGCTGTATCCCTTATCTTTCCAGAGGCAATTGTGATTTTCTCTCTCTTCCTGTTTCCTCGCTGCTTGTTGCTCACACACAGAACTCGCACCCAGCCCCTCGTCCACCATCACCTGTCTTCCTGGTGATAAAGCTGCTCTTCTCATTCCAATCGACCCTCTCCACCAGCCCCACGGAAACCCAGTGCTCCACTGCCTTCCTGCCTCCTGCCGGCCCTCACACCTGCTCACCTCTGGAAGAACCCACCCTTCGAGCAGCCTTCTTCTCGTCTCAAATGATCCACTTCCCAGCCCACATCCTCTGGGAAAACGTCCTGAATCCTCAAGCAGAAGCAAGCATCCTTCTCCCACATGTGTACCTATGTCAGATACAGCACTCATCTTATACCCAGTTCCACTAAGTATCTTTAGCACCAAGCCCGTGAGAGGACTTTGCTGAATTGGGTCGTTAATAAATAACTTAGGGGCAATTACTTCTCCTCCAGCCCCTAAAAAGTCTCCTTTATTCATACCTCAATGTGGCTGAAATCAAACAATTAACAACTTTCATCCTTTGGCTCAAGCCAGTGTTTTCCAGATTTGCCAACTCCCAAGAATGACCAGGGTATTTGTTAGAATTATAGATTCTTGGGCTCACATGAGGCAGACCCCTGAATGAGCCTCCAGTGGGGTTGTGGCCATTTGCATTTGTGGCCAAAAATGCAGGTAATTCTTTGTATATATAACTTGACTTAGGAGATATTTTAGTCCCCTACTAAAATGCCAGTGCCTTTGGGAAGAAAGCAACATAGTAAACTTTATTAACTATTTATACTTTAATGTAAAGTGCCAAATAATTAGTGGAGTGGATGGGGGAAAATAAAAAGGTAATGGGATATGTCCAGTTTTGATTTTTGTAAACTATTCTCTGGGTATGAAGCCATTTTACAGCCAATCCCATTGTAATCTAATAAAGTGGCTTCAACAGGCAAATCTCCCACTAATTATATTATACAATGTGCAATTTTTAATAAGTAGCATCTTCAATTTTTCTAGTAGTTCAATAGTGACAATACCAAATATAAATCTAATTTGGGAACTTAATTAATATATAAATAAAACGTCAAGATGAATAAACCTTTTAAACAAGGACCACTTTAAGATAAATTATATCTCCGGTCCATTTTATTTAAAAAAATGTATCTTTTAAATCAGAAAATGAAATATTACAACTGTGCACATACACCTTTTTTTCCTCATAATCAAATAATTTCTTGAGTTACAATTTCAAAAATACTTAGGTGCAGGCATGGTGTGATCTAGCTGCAGTGTTAGAGTTTATAAAGATTGCGACTAAGACACTTGAACCTGATTTGTCTTCTTTGTTCGACTGCCCACATACCCACTTCACTGCAACCACAACTTTGTAAAAACGACTTTGTGTCATTATGCCCAGCAAATTATCCTTCTGTGGTCCCACGGCAGCAGGGGCACACAGAAATCCCTTACACAATGAAAAAGTCTTTGGTCCAATTCCTTGGAAGTACATTTATTTTTCCCACCCTCTCTTTTCTTAGCAACAGCCTAGCTGGGGCTGTCTATTCAGAAGATAGCTTACCCCCATCATACTGTGCTCTGAATTGCTCCTCTCTCCTCCCATCTGTGCCGTGAAACTCTAGAGGGGGGAAGGGAGGGGAGAGGGTTGGAAGGGATAGGGTGGAACAGACCCCCATGCTCTTGAGTGCGCTCAGAATCAAACTCCTACATCTCCACGGGGACGTCCACCGCACCCGTCACCGAGACCAGGTCACATCCCAATACACTCACAAGCCTCTCTCATCTTCACCTCAGCAAAAGGGCACCACCGGGTGCTGAGATTTAAAACCTAGCAGTCATTCTTGATAGCTCTTTTTCTTGCTCTCCAAATCCAGTTCATCAGCAAGGCCTTTCAACGGGCATGTAACGACTTTCCCCAATCAGACCCTCCTTAGCTCCCTCTGACACAGACTCCTCGGCAGGTGCCCAGCGGCTCAGAGGATTCTGCTCCCAGGGTTGCCAGATAAAATTTGGGACACCCAGGCACACTGGAATTTCACATAAGCAGCAAATCATTTTCAATATAAATACCGTATGTCCTAAATGTTAAAGTATTCATGGCTTACCTGAAATTTAAATTTAACCTGGCAGCCTGTATTTTTATTTGCTAAGACTGGCAACCCCATCTGCCTCCACACTCCCCACAGTCAGATCTTTACTGATTAAAACCTTCCCAGCTGGGTGTGGTGACTCAAGCCTACAACCCCAGCACTTTGGGAGGCAGAAATAAGAGAACTGTCTGAGTACAGGGGTTCAAAACCAGTCTGGGTAACTTGGCAAGATCTTGTCTCTACAATAAATCAAAAAATTAGCCTGGTGTGGTGGCATGCACCTGTGATTCCTGCTACTTGGAAGGCTGAGGCGGAAGGATCACCTGAGCCTAGCAGGTCAAGGCTGCAGTGGCTGTGAGTGTGCCACTGCACTGCAGCCTGGGTTTTAACTGGAGAGGGTGCATGCCTTCCTCTCCAACCCCTCTTACCCTCAGACTATAGCCACAGAAGCCTTCTTTCTTCTCTGCAGACACCCAAGCTCATCTCTACCTCAGGACCTTTGCACTGCTGTCCCCTCTGCCTAGAACCCTTTCTCCCTCCGTGTCAACCTACCTAAAGTGGCACCCCTCCCCCAACACCCACAGACCCTCTATCTTAGCATCCAGTTTGTTTTTCCTCAAAGCTCTTAATCCAACCTGAAAGCAATTCTTAGTTTATTGGCTTTGCATTCTCACTAGTGATGTATGTGCCATTAGAGCAAGGCCGTGTTTTCAGATCACACAGAACTGAACAAGGCACTTAACAGGCCCTCAATATCTGTTTGCTGATAAATGAATGGAAGAGTTTCACATCTGGTAAATGAGAGTTCTTTAAGTTCTAGGCAGTATTTCCTTTCGTATGTTCAACTTCTTAAATAACATATTGGCATCCCTAAAGGACCTTTCCTGCCCCAGGGTCAGACTTTTGTTTTTGTTTTTGTGAGTCAGAGTCTCACTCTGTTCTCCAGACTGGAGTGCAGTGACACAATTAGGGCTCACAGCAGCCTTGACTCAACCTCCTGGGCTCGGGCGACCCTCCCACCTCAACCTCCTGAGTTTTTTTATCTTTTGTAGAGAGAGGTACTTGCTATGTTGCCC
>CAUYQG010244923.1:0-26928 GCA_963574415.1 Tarsius wallacei
CCGCCCCCCCGACAGTTTCCCATTACTGCCAAACACTTTAGTATTGTAATTTTAACTATATCTCTTAAGATAGAGATGGTTATGCTTTTCCTAATTAATTCAGGTAACAGTGGATGAATGTCACTTATTGCAAAATAACATTGGTTCAACAGCAATTCTCTTCGCTATTTTTGTTATTTTATAAATGTAAGCACATAGATATATAAGAGGTCTTCAAAAGTTCATGGAAAATGCATAATATGAAAAAACTATGAGTGAATTTTATCTCTTTTTTCACCAAAATCAATTCACTAACTTGTTATAACATGTCTGAACAGGAACTAGTCTGAAGTACTAAAAAACATAAGACATCAGTTTGAAAAGAGCATCTATCAGGGCAATATGAATTCTACTAAAATCAAAGTAAGAGCAAACATCAAACTTATGGTGAAGCTTCAGTGGAAGAATGTGAAATCACTAATGCTTAGAAAGCTTCGGGGGACAAGTCCCCCCAAAATCAGCAGTTTACAAATGGATAGCTAACTTTCAGAGGAAATGAGACAATGTTGAAGATGAAGCCCACAGTGGCAGACCAACCATATAAATTACGAGGAAAAAATCCATCTTGTTCATGCCCTAACTGAAGAGGATCAATGATCAACAGCACAAACTATTCTCAACACCACAGATAGCTCAATTGGTTCAGCCTACAAAATTATAACTGAAAAAGCTGAGCAAACTTTTCACTCAATGGGTGCCAAGACTGTTGCATCCAGATCAGCTGTAGACAAGAGCAAAGATCTCAATGGAAATTTTAAACAAGTGGGATCAATATCCTGAAGCATTTCTTTGAAGAACTGTAGCAGGAAATGAAGCATAGCTTTACCAGTATGATCCTAAAGACAAAGCACAAAGTAATGGCTACCTGGAGGTGAGAGTGGTCCAATTAAAGCACAAGTGGACTAGTCAAGATTACAGGTCATGGCAACAGGTTTTTGAGATGCTCAAGGCATTTTGCTTGTTGACTTTCTGGAGGACCAAAGAATGATAGCATCTGGTTATTACAAGAGTGTTTTGAGGAAGCTAGCCACAGCTCTAGCAGAAAAACACCAAGGAAAGCTTCACCAGTCTTTCTCCACTGCAACAATGCTCCGGGCTCACTGCTCTTATCAGACAAGGACAATTTTGTGAGAGTTTCAATGGGAAGTCATTAGGCATCCACCTTACACAGTCCTGATTCGGTTCTTTTTGACTTCTTGTTTCCTAACCTTAAAAAATCTTTAAAGGGTGCCCATTTTTCTTCAGTTAATAATGTGAAAAAGACTGCATTGACATGATTAAATTCCCAGAACTCTCAGTTCTTTAGGTATGGACTAAATGGCTGGTATCAATAGTTACTAAAGTGTCTTAAGCTTAATGGAGCTTATGTTGAGAAAGAGTTTATTTTTTTAACTTTTAATTCCATTTTTCCATGAACTTTTTGAAGCACCCTTGTATTATTTTACACATAGAAGTAGACAGAAACAGAAGTTTAATTCTTAAACTCAGCAAAGTTATATGCTTAATTCATGTAATCTATCATCGAAAATTATTGTCATTGCTTTCTCTGCTGGCATCTCAATTAGGTTCTTTTCAATTTCATTGAAAGCAAAGACTGAAACCACCAAATTTTCAACAGAAAATTAGTTACTTATTAGTTACTCATTTCCTCAATACCATATTTAGAATTGGAATAGATCAGTTAGGGTCTCAATAGGAAACACATGGCACGTTCAAATTAGGAAGTTTGAAAAGGATTTAATAAATGGGTCATTTACAAAGGCAGGGTGAGATGTAAAAAAAAAAAAAACCACAATAAATGGTTTAGAACCACAAATACTGGCTGCTACAATCCCTAGATCTGCAATGGAAAGAGTAGGAAAGCATTCTGGAAAGGGAAGGAGAAGTCTCAAGGGGAAGGCTGCCTTCAGAGGTTGTCCTGCAAGGAGAAGACCAGGAAATAAACACCCTGGCCACACTTCACACTTGACTCCTTCCTTCCAATCTCCTAGAAGTCAGAGGGCATGGAAACCCATTGGTATGGTATGTACAGGTCAACTTCTACCAGGCTGAAAAAGAGTGGAGAACGTATCTGGAGAGGCAAAGAAAAGATATTTGGCCCTGTTTGGTGACGCAGGAATTTTTACAACCAAAAGAAGCGGCACTGTGAGGAGATGCAGAGAATCAACTTTGGAACCAGACTGCCTGGGTTCCGATTCTAGCTGTGTGCCCCTAGGCAAACTGCTTAAATTATGGGTGTCTCATTCTCCTCATCTATAAAATGGGAGTTAACACATGCATAAGGTTACTGTAATGGCTCCACTCTAGAACCTACATTCCATTGGCCATCAACTTTGCAGAACCTCTCATCTCTTTCAAGTCCTCACTTCCTTCCTTACCCAGTTCAGAGTACACTGTTCAACAGTGTCATGAACTACAAAGGACCTGAGATTTTACACTATTCTTAAGCTAACAAATTTCAAGACACGAGACTCATGGGTGAGCGACAAGGGACTTTAGTACTCATGACACAGGAAGCAGGATGAGCTTCATGCTCACATGAGCTCCTTTTGTCCCCTGAGTCCCATGGGGGTGACACAGATTCAGGCTGATGCTCTGCGTATAGTGGGTTTGTGTCATAGCTGGGGAATCCAGAGCTCAGGAAATCCAAATCGTTTATAATGGGCTGCAAACAAACCTGTCCAATCTTTGCCCTGAAGAATATCTTTTTTCCATACTGGAGAGTAAACAAACCTGCCCTCTGCTCTGCAGGAAGACACCACCTTTATTTTCCAAGGTGGTTTGCTACACAAAAGCTGCCAGGGCCTCTGCTCATAAGACATGCAAGAACACGGGACACCCATTGGGAATTTTCTCCCAGCAATTATAACTATTCTCTTGCATATACTTTTCAGTTCCTTGCAATCTTCCTTTCCATTATATTTACCTGCCAAAGCTCGCCCTGGTTAAATAAAAACCTCCTTTCTGCTAACATCCAAGCAGCTGAACATCTAATGAACTTCCTTTCCACTCATCTGAATGACTGCTTCTGTCTCCTCTTTCCTCAAACCTCTAATATCCTCTCACTTTCCTCCGTCTCAATTGATAGTCTTGCTTATTTCACTAAACAGTAATAGTGGAAGACAATTTTCACATACATCTGCTACCAAATCCACCAATCTACCTTCATCTGTACCTGTAAACTCTGCCTTCCCTCCTTTTAGAACGCCTGAACCATTCATGCCAACCTTCCTCCCTGCTTTTGTGAGCTGGATTCTGCCCCTCTCATCGACTCACAGCCTACTGTCCCTTCTCCCCAGTATCAGTTTTTTTCCCTCATCCTATTGAATCATTCCCCTTAGCATACAAGCATGTTGAATTACCTCTCATCTTAAAACATAAACCTCCCTTGACCCCTAAATCTTCCTCCTGCTACAATCCAATTACCTGCTTCCCTTTACACCAGAACTCAGTGTCTTTACCACTACTCATTTTCTCAACAGACACAGTCAGGCTTTGTCTCAACAGTCCACCAAAACATTCCCATCACGGTGATCTCTCTCTTGCCAAATCTGGAGAGACTCCTCAATCCTCATGACACTTGCCTTAGCAGCATCACTCCACGTGATTAATTACACTCTCATTTGTGAAGCTCTTGATTTGGCTTACAAGTTACCATCAGAGTTGACTGACTAGCTAACTGCTATTTTTCAGAATCCTTTGTCATATCCTTCTCATCTCCTGACCTCTAAAGTGTTGAAATGTCCATGAAAACTCAATCCTCAGAGCTCTTCTGGTTACATTCACTCCTTGGGGCAATTACGCTCCATCCCAGAAAGAATTTCAGAGGTAAAATGTAGGCATCACTATTTTTTAAAAACTCCACAGGTGACTCTAACGTGCAACCCAGGTTAAAATAACTCCCCTGCATGACTTCATCCAATAGCACAGCTTTAAATATCACATATACTGAGGGCACTCACGATTTTATCTGCTCTGACCTCTTTCCTAAACTCAGATATCCAGCTACCCACTTGACATTTAGACGTCCAAAATATTTCTCAGACATAACATGTCCAAAGTAAATTCTTGATTTTTCTCATCCTACGTATTCCTTGTCTAACCTCCCATTTTAGTAACTCATGCCTCAATTCACCCAGATGCCTACGTCAAAAGCTTTGAAGTCATTCTTAACTCCCATCTTTCTTTCACATTTCACATTCAGTACATCAGCAAACACTGTGAGCTCTATCTTTCAACTATTTCCAGACTCAACCAGCGTATCTAATGCTACATGCTATTCTAGCTATTGTCCCTCACCTTAGAACGCTGCAATAGCCTCTTAACTGCCTAACACTTATCTCCTCACAGAAGTCAGAGACAATCCTTTGAAAAGGTCAAACCAGATCTTCCACTCAAAAGCTTCTGATGGCACTCCTACTCATCCAGAATAAACTCTAAAGTTCTCACCATGGTTTAAAAGGATGCTACACTTGCTGTTTCCCTGACATCACTTTCTCCACCCTTCTCCCTCTATCAACCCTGAATCAGCACTTAGGCCTCCTTGCCATTCTTGAGAACACCAAGCACACTCCTTTGTCAGTGTTTTTGTACTTCATCTTTCTCTGCTTAGACTGCCCCTGCCCCAGGCACCACCCCTCAGATACTCGAACGGCTCACTTCTTCAAGCAAAACATAGGCTTACAACCCTGCAATTCCAAGCCTAGTTACTTGCTCAAGAGAAATAAAAACACTATGTCCGGCAAAAAGATATGCACATGAACGTTCCCATCAGCTTTGCTCACAACAGTCAGAAGTAGAAACAATCCTAATGCCCATCAATAAAGAACAAACTTTGGTTATAACCATAGAATGAAATATTACTCAGCAACAAAAAGGAACCAATTACAGTCACAGGCAACACAGATGGATCTCAAAAGCATTAGGCTATTGTTCTCACTTTTTTTTAACTTTTAAATTGTGTATTTTAAAGATGTGGGGCACAATTCCTATTGTTCTCACTTACAAGTGGGTACTAAACATTGGGTACACCCGGACATAAAGATGGAAACAATAAACACTGAGGACTCCGAGTGGGGAGAAGAGAGCAAGGGCTGAAAAACTACCTATTGGGTACTTTGTTCACTCTCAAAGTATTACACGATATATCCACTAACAAACCTACCCATGTGCTCTCTGAATCTAAATTTTAAAAAATAATTTTTTAAAACCTGAGAGAAGAAAAGAAAATATTATGCTAAGTAGAAGAATCCAGACATTTTTTTAAAAATACATACTGCATGTGTAGTGAGAAATCGGGCCTCACCTAAAGAGAATTTGGGCTTTTTCCCCAGTTCCTGGTAGATAACCTCTAAAACCTTGGAATTTCTGGTATGACTGGGGTGTTTTTTATACTCATGGTAGGCTCCCTAGGGCCACACCTGATAATTTACACTAATGAGATCACACCTGTTGAGCAGCCAATAGTTTATGCTAGCGAGGTGACTCTGGATAGGGGCTGGCCATGCCTGAAAGACCAATCACGTGATTAGAAGGTCGGAACTTTGAGCCATCTATCAGTCCAGTCTTCAAGGAGAGGAATGGAGCTATCAATTGAGTTCAACAATGTGGCCCACAACCCATTCACATGCCTCCATAATGAAACTTCAACTAAAAACCCTGGACATCAAAGCTCCAGTAAACTTCCTGGGTTGGTGAAACTCCACGCACGGCACCACACATCAGTGCTGGGAGGATAACTTGCCCCGAGGACAGCAGGAGCTTCACATTTGGAGCTTCCCAAGACGGTCCGATGCGTCGCTTTCTTTGGTTGGTTCTCATGTGTTTCCGTCTTTTATAATAAACTAAATATGGCACTTTCCTGAGTTCTTTTAGTTGTTCCAGAAAATTTTCTAATGTGAAGGAGTCCATGGGGACCCCAATTTATAGTCAGCTAGTCTGAAGTTAAGGTGCCCTGGGGACCCATGAACTTATAGTGTCTGGAGTTAGGGCAGCTTTGTGGGGACTGTTCTCTGTTCCTGTGAAGTTCAGCTAAACTCCTTTGTGTTATATGACTCCATTTTTTTGAAATTCTCAAACAGAAAGAGCTAAAGTGACAGAAAAGAGATCAGTGGTTGCCTTAGGCTAGGTAGAGGTGGGAGTGAGTGACTGACGATAAAACAGGTACAGGAAATGTTCTATATGTTTTCTTATATGCATTTTAATGTATCTATTTCATTAAACTCATCAAATTCTACAGTGAAATGAGTACACTGTATTACATGTAAATTACATCCCAAAACATGTGACTTAAAAGGAAAAGACACAGAGTCCTATGTCTAATATTACTGAGAATGTTGTTCATTGGTCACACTATATCCCTTTTTATTAAGAGCTGGAAAACAGTTTCCTATCTAATCTTAGCACAGGAACATTTGTATTTTTCCTAAGTTTTGTTTTTTCTTTCATGACATCATTGGCAACTGAATCCTCAGACCCAAATTTGACCATGTTTGTAGGTCATCATAGTTGGCTTGTTCAATGTGATTCCTGGCTTGAATTTGCTTCTAACTTCATTTGCTTAAGTTTTATTGAACATTTTAGAATTAGCTGTAAGTTACCATAATTTTTTTCTAGAAAAAGATGGGGGTAAAAAATTCTAAATGTATACGTTATGTTTTAGTATAGAGTCAAAGGAAAAAAAATTGTTTTTACAAAAACTTGAGAAGATAATAACTCTGTTGCTTTGTTAGACAGCATCTGAACAGCCAACTTACCCATCTAAAAAAAGAATTCAGGTTCTTAGAAGTTACCCAGAAGCTACCCATAAAGTGCAAAATGTGTTCAAGCCTCATCTATGGTTCCCAAAATTATTTTTACTTTGTACTTTATTTTAGATGTGCATTTAAAAATATATTCCATAAAAGTTGTGACAGCTGGGCTCGGTGGCTCAGCCTGTAATCCCAGCACTTTGGGAGGCCGAGGTGAGAGGACTGCCTGAGTCTCTGGGTTTGAGACCAGCCTGGGCAACATGGCAAGGCCTCATCTCTACAATAAATAAAAAAATTAGCCGGGTGTGGTGGCGCATGCCTGTAGTTCCAGCTCTTTGGAAGGCTGAGGTGGAAGGATCGCCGGAGCCCAGCAGGTCAAGGCTGCAGTGGCTGGGAGGGTGCCACTGCACTCCAGTCTGGGCGATGGAGTGCAACTCCAACTCAAAAAAAAAAAAAAAAAAGTTGTGACAGAAAAACTTTACACAGTCATGAATACTTCCAGGGAAAAATTATTCAATTGGAAATTGTTCTTAAAAATTATGATAGGCAAAAAAATTAATTTAAAAACAAAATATCTTTTCACTGTAAAATTTTCAACTTTTCTATATGCTTGAAATTTTTGACTATAAAGTGTTTGAAAAAATATGAGGAAATGTGAAAGTAATAACAAAAAGAGATCACAAAATTTTTTAAAATTCCATAAATTAAATGAGTCTCTCCAAAATAGACACTACTAGTTGAAGCACCAGAAATGACACATGGTCAGATTGTGATTGTTTCAATTCCAGATATGAGTGATGTTACATAAACAACAAAATCTTCTAAGTCATCTCTTCTCTAACTTTACTGAGCATATGCATCACTTAAAGACTGTGTCAAAATACAGATTCTGACTGAGTAAGGCTGCAGTGGGGTCTGAGATTATGCATTTGTAACACACAGTTCATAGACCACACTTGAAATAGCAAGACTCCTTTTATTATTTTTAGATTCAGTAAAGACTTAATATATACTAACTACTGCTTATTAATATAAATATGCTTTCTAACTGCTTTGAATTTCCTAAGTATGACAACACAGGGTTAAGCTGAACACAACCTAGGCTTCTAAGTTTTGCCTAAAAGAGTTGCTATGACCTCTAGAAAGTTAATTCAAAGTATGCAATTTTAAAAGTTCTGAGTAGTACTAGCAGGGGTATATTTGAGTCATCTGTCTTCTAGATAATTAAGACACAATTATAGAGAAAATAGGTAACAAAATGCATTAACATTCTACTTATGTCCACCTACCCCTGTGTTTGTTCAGGAATATTTCAAAGCAAATCAGCACATCTGTTTCTGTCTTGAAAATTTTAGTCTGAACAAGTCATATCAAAAAGTTCAACTATCTAAAGAATTCTTTAGTCCATTCCCATAATGATTGATATCCCAACCCTTCAGTGGAAGTAACATTCTCCCCCTGTTTGAGGTAAATGATCTCTTGCAGGCACACCATTTGGATATTGAGAAGAGGTAATTTATCTCAAGTGGGCAAACACTATAATGAAAGCAAGAAGGTTGCCACCTGTCCAGTATTTACAGAGGCAACATGGAAACTGGGTTCTCTGCCCACTGCCTATAAGTTCATCACCAAAGTTTAAGAAGGTAGCAGGGTCAACCACTTTTAACACTTTCTGAGCGATGAATTTAAGCTACCATTACTGAACATCCAGTTTCATAAAAAGGTAAAAAGTAATATCCTAGTGCCACTGAGACATCAGTGCACAAGAAAGAGATAAAACAACAAACATTTATAGGGCATCTACAAATTGCAAAGGGCTTGGCTAAGCAAGTTACATTTATTCCTAATAACTCCATGACCCAGGAACTTTTATTAGCCAAATTTCATAAATGAGGATATTGATAGTGAAAGAGGATTAAGTAACTTGTCCAATTTCACACAAGAAGTAAGCAGTGGAGCCCAGATTCAAATCTAGAGTCCAAGCTCTTAATCGATACTTTTCCACATATTCAACGTGTTTAAAATAAATGGTCTCTCCTAGATAGTTAACAGGATGCATATAGTTCAGAACTTACTCTAAAGGTGAAAGTAATTCTTTTTTTAAAATTACTTACTGAATTGTTTTACCTTAGAACAAAGATAATACGAGAAGCAAAAGAGGGGGGATTCTCTCTATTGACTACATTGATTAGTTGATCCAATCCATCTACAAACCGTCCCTTCTCTTTTGCCAACTTCTAGCTAACCAGGATTTCTCTCCTCCCTTTTTTTTTAAAAGCAAATATCACTTATTACATCCACCTCTATGCCCCTCCATTATAAAAAGAAAACTGGTCAATTCAGAAAACTCGAAAAAAAAATCATGGAAGAACAATGATAGCAAAAAACAAAAAATATTTTCCTGTCACTGAGGTCATTCAGGAATAGTTACCATTAACATTCGTATATGCTCTTATGTGTTCTTCCAGTGTATTTTTTCCATCTATCCATCCACCCTTCCACTCACTTACCCACCAAAAGTAACAAACTATGTCAGTAATAACCAGCTAGGGATAACCACATGATCCGGTTCAGATCATTGAAACAAGAACAGAAGGCTGCTGGGTGGGTTTTTGGGAAAGCTTTTTACCTTCCCGATATAAAGGGATATATTCAGGAGTCACAAGTCTTCACATTTTCTTTTTTTTTTTTTTTGAGTTGGAGTCTTGCTCTGTCATCCAGACTGGAGTGCAATGGCCGCTTTCCGTCACCGCAGCTTTGACCTGCTGGGCTCTGGCGAACCTTCCGCCTCAGCCTTCCAAGTAGCTGGAACTACAGGCGCGCGCTACCACGCTCGGCTAATTTTTTTGATTTATTGTAGAGATGAGGCCTCGCCAAGTGTCCAGGCGGGTCTTGAACCCGCGGGCTCAGGCAATCCACTCACCTCGGCCTCCCAAAGCGCGGGATTACAGGCTGAGCCACCGAGCCCGGCTAAGTCTCCACATTTTCAACAACTTTCTTGAGATATAATTAACACCATACAATTCACCCATTTAAAAGTACACAAATCAATGGTGTTAGTATATTCACAAAACTGTGCAACCATCACCACAATCAATTGTATAACATTTTTATCACTCCCAAAAGAAACTCCATACCCATTAGTATTCACTTCCTATACTCCCTTAACCCCTTCCCTAGGCAACCACTCATGTACTTTCTGTCTCTAGATTTGCCTACTCTGGACATTTCAAATAAATGGAATCTTATGAAACGTAGGCTTTTGTGACTGGCTTCTTTCAGTTGAGTAATGTTCTCAGGGATCATCCATGTTGTAGCACAGAGAAGTACTTTCTTTTCTTTTAGGAACTAATCATATCTCATCATTTGGATACCTATCCATTGGTCAGTTGATAGACATTTGGGTTTGTTTTTGACTGTTATACATAATGCTGCTATGAACATTTGCGATCAAGTTTTTGTATGAAACTATGTTTTCATTGCTCTTGGACATTTTCCTAGAAGTGAAGTTGCTGTTTCATATGATAACTCTGTTTAACATTTTAAGGAACTGTCAGACTCTTTTCCAAAGCAGCTGTATCATTTTCATTCTCACCAACAATGTATGAATGCCTTCACATTTTGCCCTTCCCTTTTCCTTCCTGGAAAAACAGTCCTGATGCCAGAAAGTAGAGTAGCCAGCTTAAAACTAGGAGGCACAAACATGAAGGTGCTAAGGATGGCAGAAAGAAAAACAGTCTGGGTTTCTGCTTACCTCTAGACTTCCTGTTATTGGGGAGGAAAAAATCCCTATTTGATTAAGCTCTTTTAAGCAAGGTCTTCTAACAGTTATAAAGAAGGCAAATCTCTGACCTCCTAGACATGCAATGTCATTCTATCCAGAGGAAGAAATTTCTTCCTGATCTTTATATACTAATATGGTACATAGATACTATATATACCAGCTTTTTAAAAGTTATAGTTGCATATGATATGCAAATTGTTTTGAAATTTTAAGATAAACCAATGTGTTTTCATTTTATCTATTCTCAATTTTTTTAATTCTTCATTATTATTCAATTAATGCAATAGATATTAACAATGACCATTATCTGAACTAAGCAAAATAAGCAAACTAGTCAACAAAGACTCTCCTAACAACTTTTCAAATAAATTCATTTAGGCTTTAAATTATTCTCTGAGATAGGTAATGCTACAATTCCCATTTTATAGAAAAAGAAACTGAGACACAGAGAATTTAAGTAACTTGCCCAAGGTCACACAGTTACAGTCTGAACTAGTAGAGTCAGGTAGAATTCCTGCCTAACTGTAAGGTGTTACCCCTCCTCTTATACAGTACCTTGGCAATTTTAAGATAGAAAATTAATAATCAGTAGCTTGAAAACATATAAAGTTAAATAGGTGTAAGTGAGTGTATGTGCCTGCTAACGTTACACACTACTTTCACAGTAAGCTGAGTGGTCAGGGAACAACTATTTTTTTAGCACCCTCTATATGCCAGGCAATATACAGTGTTCAACAAGTATTGCCTCTTTAAGTCCTCACAACAGCCAGGAAGAAGACACTATCTCCATTTATAGGTAAAGAATCTGAGACCCAGTCAAGTTAAATAACGTGCCCCATTTTGCACAATTGATAACTAGCATATTTGGGTACAAAAATCAAATCTGCTTTGTTCAAACCTCATCCTCTCTCTGCTCGACAAAAATGTTTACCCATTTAGGTTATCCAAAGACTTAAACTGCAAACTCCATAGGACCATATAAGCTCTTACAGTTTCATATTTGTTAGTTTCATCCTTTTCTGTTGATAACCGCTCATCTGCTTTAGCTGTCGGAAATACATGCCGATCTTTTCTGCTAAAATACCCGAAATTTCTACTACTAAAATATACTCAAAAATAAAAACACATGACCTGGAAAAGACATTAAGTGAATCCCTCCTCAGGTTTGAAGAAATTACTCTAAAAGTTCAGATGGTCAAGTTATCTTCACAGAAGATCCACATGAACCATTTTTTATTAGAACAATGGTATTCAATTATCTATTTGTCGGGACCATACCCTTTCCAATACCCCTCATGACGCTGATATATCAATTATTCTCTCCCTCTCAGTAACAATCATGTACTCTTCCCTAAGTAGTGTTCTTAGCCAACATTTAAACCCTTCCCTAAAAATAAGTTTTCCTGAACTTGCTATTACCTCAAGCTATTAAAGGCACAGCCAGGTCTAACATAAAAGAAAGCTCTGTTCTTAGATATAGGCAAGCACTTAGACACCACTCTCAAGAAGTCTTTTTTTTTTTCTTGTAGAGATGAGGTCTTGCCAAGTTGCCCAGGCTGGTCTCGAACCCGTGGGCTCAGGCAATCCTCTCACCTCAGCCTCCCAAAGTGCTGGGATTATAGGCATGAGCCACCACACCCAGCTATAAGTCTTATCTATACATATTATCATCAGGGTCTTAATCATTGTGTCAATATTTTAAACCTTAAAAATGTTGCAAGGGGCCAGTTTTGGAATGTGCTCATGGGGGAATTACTGTCTGTTTTATAGAACCTCTATAATATGACCCCATGCCAATTATACACCGTTCTTCCAATATTAATAGAATGCAACATACCTGTTATTAACCACCCTCTATAAGCCAGGCCTGTTAGGCATGGAGCTTAATTCTCATCTCTTTAATGTCCACTGTTCCCATTCTAGGCTTAGTTCCACCTCTGTAACTCGTCTTAACCCATGCTCATCATCGAAATGTCATCTCTCCACTCTTACTGTCAATGCAGCCCTCCCTATACTCATAAGCTCATATTGAGCTGCACCGTCTACGAATTCTTATAACATTGAAAGCCTACACTTTCTCATCCCATTCTTGATTACATTCTGCCTAAAGTTGCTTTTGAGTGGTCATTCTCGTTCTGCAACCATTGAACATATTTTCTAGAGGGTCAGACCAATTCACGTATTTTTCTTTTTTCTCCTAGAATATATATAGCACAGCAATTTTTTAAAAATAAATAATATAAACAAAATTATAGCTTTTAAAAATCTACTTTTAAGTGTCCTCATACCTACAAAGAATCTCACTAATACAAGCCATCTGTTTATTAAACTAAATCCAAAAACTATTATCACACTCTTTCAAGAATGTTAGTTTTGCTTCAAAGTAATAATATCAAAATTCTTAAAATTAATTTAGACTTGTATTTCAGACTCCAAACCCACAAACCCAGTAGATTGGGGTTTTACCAATACCTTAAATATGCACATTGCTTTGCTTACCACATCAATGGCCACAATCTGAAGATAATCTTTAAGTCATAAGTTTCCCACTGCAAGTGTCTAGGCTCAGATATTTAAAATCACAATAAACAATCTGTATTTATATACGTGAACTCTCTAAAAATTAAATTGATTCCTAAATTATCATTTCACTTATGCTTACAACATTTCATTAAGCAGGCGAGTCTTAACAAGTCCATTCTACTATTTTAACTATCAGTGCATCTGAAATAACCATAATTAGTCCAGCTAGTTTCCATTGAACCTGTCATACAAACATAGCAAGCACTCTAAATCATTAAAAAATAAGCTTGAATTTTAAATCTTTGTTAATCACTAATTATAGGTGGTTCCACACCTGAAAGAAAGGAACAGACTATTCAAATCAATTCTATCCAAAATAAATTAGAAAAAATAAAAACCTATCACCAAATGAGAGAGAAAATTTTTCTACTAGCTCAGTTATGACTCAAGCTTATGAAATTTACAGCCAGAAATAGAAATGAAGCAAGGCCAAAACATATGAAAGAACATTGCCAGGATTACTCATGCCAGGATTACTCAATAAAAAGCGAATGATGAGGTTTCCATAGGAAAAACAGATCACAAAGGAGAAAAATATATACATGGTGGATACATTCACCAAGAAATGTCACAATTTCCCCATAAGTAAAGACAAAATTAGCCATCAAAATTTACATTAATGTACTACATCATTAAATATAGATTTAACAATCTCTCTGTGACTCAATAAAATAAAGATAAGAATAAATACACGTTCTTCCAAGATAGTTTATTAGAATTTGCACCATAAAGAATTTCTGGACGTTTGCTTTTAAATGTATTTTGTAAGGACATAAAAGAGGGACTCGTACCTGTTTTACTAATGACTTCTTGTAATTCAGTCATAGAACTGATGATCGCAGCAAGAAGGTCAGAACTGGTGAGCCAACCGAGTGCTTGTAAACAACGTAACTGCTCCTTCTGATGCTCTGCAAAAATAGAAAAAAATCCACGATAAAATTCTACAAAAATTTATTAAAGCCTATATTTAACATTCGTAGCAGCATTCGGCTATTTAGGAAACAGATCAAACACTATATGCAGAACGTTGCCTGGTGCAGAAAAATCTATCAGAAATGTTAGATTTGATCGACCTAATTTATGAGTAACCATTAACCGACACTTAAAAAAAGAGAGAAAAAGAAATTTTCTTTAGTCTTACTTAAATTATTAATAGCCTGCTTTAAGTTAAAAACTCAATCCATTGTTTCTTCAGAATAGTCAAGCATTTTTAGTCAGCTGGAAACTTCACATCTTTTCTTTCTTCAAAATGTTTTTAACTTTCATCATTTTATACTGATCCATTGAAAGTAAAAATAAATTATACGGATACTTTTAAATAGAGCCAGACTTGCGATTGACATAACTGAAAGATCACTGTATAAATTTGTTACTGCAAAAAGAGGATTCAAATATACTAAAGTTGAACAATGTTGATTATATGTATGTATGTATATGTATATATATATAGAGAGAGAGAGAGCACTACTTTATATTTTAATCTGTTTAAAACAAAAAATCAAGGCCTACTTTATATAAAAATATACACTTATCCATATACACACATCTATCCACAAACATATGGAACAATGTTATATTATTTGACATATTACATGATTTTTTAAAGTTTTTGCCTAATAGCCAAGCATATTCATATTGTATTTCATGAACATGCAACTTAGATTTTTAAAAGCACAAATTATCTTACTTGGAAATTTATGCTTGTCTTTGGGTTCTCCTGTACACACCAGCATGCCTATGCCTTCTTTGAAACTTTCCATCCAGGTAAAAAGAGAGGCACATGATTGACCCAAAATTTTGAGTCTGTTGGCTGCCAAAATTGCAATAACACCTTTCCGGAATACACGTATCAGTCCTTTGAATGGTTTTCTCTTTATTTTGGCTTCCTCTTGCTTCTTTTCCTCTACAGTTGACAAAGCCTGGGCTAGAGTTCTAATTTCCAATTTGAACAACTCAAAGGTGCTCACTTGCTCCTGTAGAAAATCTCTCTGTGTAGATAAGGCACATGATCGACTATAGAGTGGATATAAGGCACCAGCCATCAATGCACAGGCGGCCAGCAATGATGTCTGCTCCCTTTGAGTCTGAGATGCCATATTTTTGAATTGTGAATTCTCAAGAAGCAACTGTTCGTGTGACTTCTCAATACGGTTCAATTTTTCCATATTTTTTTCGGCAATTTCTTGAAATTTCTGTAAGAGAAGTCAAACAATACATTTGATCATGAAACAAACAGGCATCAAGTAATATCCCTTTATACAAAGAAAATAAGCTTTTGCTGACAACTGCTTCTTCTTATTCAAAAGATACATGTTCTAACATCTCCAAAACGTACATAAAACAGATAGGACAACAGCGAATCAAACAGCTTAAACCTGAATATGCACACTGAAGCTTTACATACAGTAGAACACATAAATTTAGGAGTATTTCATGAACTTCCTATACACTAATACAGAAATACACACATTCAGAAAAGAAAAATATGCTTTCTCTATATAATTTCTTTTCTTCCATTCCTCACTAATTTTCTTTCCTCCATTTAAACAGAAATTACACTACCATGAAAGGCTTTCCTATATGTAAAAAAGACTTTACTTTTTGCCAAAATCAGCAGAGGGTTAAATCAAGGATACAACAAACAGCACTGGCCATTAGTATGTATTGCATGAGAAAGGACTGTCTCTCAGAGTACCCCCTTATTTCAGTCTCTTTCTTATCTCCCTAAGACAAAAAGGACACACAGCGCAGTTTCAGTAGCAGGAGGAAATACGAATTGTGAGCTGGGCTTCAAGCAGCTCTCTTTACTTTCTGCCTAGTCAAGGTGCTTACAATACAAAACTTAACTTGAAACGAAAAGAAATTTTAACTCTAGGAACCATATTTTAATCACTAGAAAATAAACTGGCTTGCTATGAAATCTTACAGCCAATCATTAAGAAACTGCCAAGACAAATGATCATTATACTTCTAAAAAGAAAAAACAAACAACTAGATCAGATACAAAGAATCAAGAAGTAGGATGGCTTTGGATTCTCAAGAGCTACACAGGAAACAAGAAAACAATGTAGCACTGACTCCATATCTACATGACAAAAGTCTTCAACTTTCACTTCTACATCCAAGTACGAGATAATGTCTTCTTCAGAAATACAGTATCTCAAAAAACTTACCTCCCATGCCCACTTTCTCAAGAAGGTACTGAAGGATATGTTCTACCAAAGGCCAGAGTAAACCAAGAAAAAAGAAGACACATTATACAGAAAACTGGAGATGCAGCACACGAGGGAAGCCAAAGGAGACCTCAGGAGAACTCCTCGCATCAGGGGGCAACCAACCCGGACTAGAACAGAGCATCTCAAAAGACAGTCACAGTGAGGGCTGTCACCACCAAGATCCCAGCAGCTGTTAATGTAAGAACAGAATGTCTAGGAAATAAAAAGAGGAAACAGAAAAAAACAAAACAAAACAACACTGCTGAGATAAAGAATAAAATGTAGACAATACACGATCCCAATTTCCTTTACTAGTCACTTGTCACTCAATAAACATGTCGTGATTACTCACTAAATTCCATGTGCTGGGAAAACAGACAAGTCAGTCAATGAGTGTGGTGCGATGCGATGCTAGAGATGTGCCAGACTGCCAGAGGAGCACAAAAGGGCGCTTAAACAAGAAGAGTGGACAGGCTTTTGGAGCAACGGGACAAGTAAAGGACAAGTGGGAGTGAAGTACACAATAGAAGAACAATAAAAAATAACTTTTAGAAAGCCGGGCTCGGTGGCTCAGCCTGTAATCCCGTGCCTTGGGAGGCTGAGGTGAGTGGATTGCCTGAGCCCGCGGGTTCGAGACCCGCCCGGGCAACTTGGTGAGACCTCATCTCTACCATAAATCAAAAATCAGCTGGGCGTGGTAGCACGCACCTGTAGTTCCAGCTACTCGGAAGGCTGGGGCGGAAGGATCGCGGGAGCCCAGCAGGTCGAGGCTCCCGGCCACCGCACTCCAGTCTGGGCAACGGAGTGAGACTCCGACTGAAAAAAAAAAAAAAGAAAACCTATTCCGCCAACAAGGAGGCTAGACAAGCTACCCGATAATAACTTAATCTAACCCCTAAAAACAATGGTGACTTAACAGCTTCAGTTGGACCTTTCCTTAACCAGGTGAGCTGCCGTGCCCCGACCACAGGTCCCTTTCTTTTTAAAAGCAGGCTGGAGGAGTTCAATTTTACTAGAAGAGTCATTCAGAGACAGAGAAATATTACACTCTGTATCTGTATAATAAAGCGAAGTACTGTCTTCATCATGAGAAAACTCTTTTGGGGATGTGAAGGAAAAATATTTATCTTCGTATCATTAGTTTAGACTGTACTATGTGTAAAACGTAATGTTGATCTTTGGGAGAAGTTTGTGGTGAGTGTGTGTCTGAGTCAAGAGTTGCCCACCGAACAACTGTAAAGTTCAAAAGGCGCTTCTAAAATTTGCATTGCCAGGAAGCCCTCAAAGGAGATTAACTTGGAGCAAGTTGTACAAACTCAAGATTTAGATATCAAAGGCTAACACGGGCAGTGCTGATAGGCAGCAGCCGAAAGACTTCAAACTTGTACAAACGTACTGCGGAGGAAGATGAATCTTGAGCCAAAACCAAGCCTGAGGCTTCCCAAAGGTAGGTGGCTGGTAGATGGGGCCCTCAGGCACAGACCTGAGGAGGAAATAATAAGGCACCCATACAAGAAGCCTGCTCTCAGAAGGACTCAACTTCCTGGATGCTTTCCCTTGGGCAGGGGAAGAACTGTCCTTTAGACAAAGGTTTTAACCGTTCCTACAATACACTTTAATCCTCTTTATTTACTCCAACTTTTCTCTAAGTGTGACCCAGTCATACCTAGGTGGACTGCTTGGAAGCGGATGTGAAATGACCTTGTAAAGGCAGGCAAACAAGGAAAACTGACACTTCGGTGGTAGCTGGAAAAAGCAGAAAGACCCGCATATGGAAAAGTAGGGGCCAGTACACAGGGTAATACGCTCTAAGGAATGCAAATAACTCAGAATGCCTGAAGAATTGAGAGGATTGATGGAAATTTGAGAAGCAGATAGATGACTGAGGGCGTATGTGCTGTGTTATAAGGAAGGAACCTTAACTTCATCTGGAAAACGATGGGAATCCGTAAAATCCTGGAACAGTCGCTATACTGAGTACATGGGTGTGAGAATCGGAAACATAATGGAAGACTGCCAGGCACAGCAGTTGGGGGGGTGGGGGGGTGGGAGGAGTGAAAGGGGAGTCGATGGAAACCGCAAAGGGCAATTGCATATTCTCACCAAAATCAATTCCACCCGAACATCTAGAGGAAAAAGGAAAATTAGAGAAAACGCGAGGAAATAAAAGAAGCAAGCTAGCAATAGCTAGGTAAGTGGGAATAAAAGTGAAGCTCGATGTCTCAGGCAGAAGTGTGTTTTCCACAAAAATTATACACAAAATTACAACCAAAATTGGGTATGTGGATATAGGCAGAGATAGAGATGGAGACGCTGTATCTTAATAATGGAGAAATACCCAAGGCATTCTTACCAAGTTCAGGAGCAAGGAACGGGTGCCCAATGAAATCAAGCAACAAAAAGTAATCAGAGATATAAAAATTGGCAATAGGCTGGACATGGTGGCTCATGCCCATAATTCCAGCACTTTGGGAGGCCGAGGTGAGAGGACGGCCTGAGCTCACGGGTCCAAAACCAGCCTGGATAACTTGGTGAGACCTCATCTCTACAATAAATCAAAAAATTAGCTGGATGTGGTGGCACGTGCCTGTAGTTCCAGCTACATGGAAGACTGAGCTGGAAGGCTCGCCAGAGCCCAGCAGGTCGAGGCTACAGTGGCTGTGAGCATGCCGCTGCACTCCAGCCTGGGCGACAGAGTGAGACTGTGACTCAAAAATAAATAACTCTTTTTAAAAATTGGCAATAAGAAGTAAATCTCTCTCTATTTGCAGAAAAATTGACAGTAAATCTAGATATACCAAAATATCCAATGATATAATTAACTGAAGCAGTAAAAAAGTCAGCAAGTGTGAAAACATATAAAATTAATATACAAAAAAATCAATTTTTTGTTCAGAGCAGCCTTATTCACAATGACCAAAAGATAGAATAAGACACAAGTGCCTAACAGGCGATGAATGTATTAATCAACCATAAAAGGTAAAGTACCAATACATGATACAACATAAGTGAACATTAAAAACATTATGCTAAGATAAAGAAACCAGACACAAAAGGCCACATATGTAATATTCCATTTATATTAAATGTACAGAATATGAAAATTTATAGAGACAAAATAGATGTGTGGTTGCAGTGACTTGCTTAACAGGTGCAGAGCTTCTGCTTGGGGTAAAGAAAAACTTCTGGAGCTAAACAGTGGTGATGGTTGCCTAACATTATGGATGCATTTAATGCCACTCAACTGCATATTTTTTAAATAGTTAAAATGGTAAATTCTATGTTACATGTATTTTACCACAATGTATAATATCAACTGCCAGCTGGGGCTGGTGGCTCATGTCTATAATCCCAGCACTCTGGGAGGCCAAGGTGGGAGGATTGCTTAAGCCCAGGAGTTTGAGATCAGCCTGGGAAACATGGCGAGACCTCATCTCTACAAAAAAATAAAAAATTAGCCAGGCATGGTAGCACATACCTGCAGTCTCACCTACTAGAGAGGCTGAGGTGGAAGGGTCGCTTGAGTCCAGGAGTTCAAGGCTGCAGTAAGCCACAATCGTGCCAGTGCACTCCAGCCTGGGTGCCAGAGTAAGACTCAGACTCAAAAAAAAAATCAACTGCCTTTAAGCAAGTAAATAACAACAAAGAAGACAATGGAGGAAAAAACCCATTTATAATTCCATAATTTAAAAGACAGAATAACCAGGAATAAATTTAGCCTAACATGCAAAATCTATATGAAGAAAGTTTAAACACAATCGAAAGACACAAAATAATACTTCAAACTTCAGTGGGCAAACTCAGTATCACAAAGACTGTCAATTCTTCCTATGTACATTTATAAATCTAACACAATTCACTAAAAAACAAATTGTTTGTTTATTCATTTTCTGGAGGTAGGCACAAGTTTATTTTAACTCTGAAAAAGAAATGAAACGAGAGGGGACTAGTCCCATCATATACTAAAACATACAACAAAGCCTCTAATAAAACATCATGCTGGGCTTGGTGGCTCAGCCTGTAATCCCGCGCCTTGGGAGGCTGAGATGAGTGGATTGCCTGAGCTCGCGGGTTCAAGACCCGCTTGGGCAACTTGGCGAGCCCTCATCTCTACAACAAATCAAAAATGAGCCAGGCGTTGTAGCGCGCGCCTGTAGTTCCAGCTACTCGGAAGGCTGAGGTGGAAGGATCGCCGGAACCCAGCGGGTCGAGGCTGTGGTGGCCGGGAGCGGCCACTGCACTCCAGTCTGGGCGACAGAGTGAGACTCCAACTCAAGAAAAAAAAAAAAAAAAATCATGTTACTCATGCATGAAAAGACAAAAAGACCAACAAAACAGAATAGAAAATCTAGAAACAGATCCAAGCACAAAAAAACAAAAACAAACTTCAGCAAAAAAGGTAGCAAAGAAGTGGGGGGGGCGGGGCAGAATAAATGGTTTGAAACAACTGGATGGCCTTTGGGAAAAAAGATAAAACTTGATCTATAACTCACAGACAAGAATACATTCCAAAAGAACCTTAGATCTATACATAAAAACGTGATAGCACAGAAGTATTAGAAGAAAACAAAGGTAAATTACTTAACCTCAGTGTAGAGGTAGGATTACTACAACTAAAAATCCAGATTAAAAGATAGATTAACAGAGGAAAAAAATTACACATTGTTAGAAACAGTTTGTTCTCAACGTTTCCAATTCACTCCTGCTGGAATCCAAGTCTTGGTGGACACTGTGAAACCTATTATTTCTCTATTATAATAGGAGTAATCTTGGACGTGATAGTGCTTTCTTTGTTTCAGGCACTGTTCTAAATGTTCTACATATATTAACACTTTTCAATCCTTATAACTAGGTAATGAAGCTGGTACAATTTTACAGATAATGAAACTGAGGTTTAGAGAGGGTTAAAAATTTACCCAAGGTTCTTCAGCTAGGTTTATCCCATTGCCTGCTGGTTTTGTCGTTACTGGAGAAAGCTTGACCGCTCAGGTCCCAGTATCGCCACAAGCCTTCCCCGGTAAAGACTTCGCCTTCGTCCCACTCCCCTCAACTTGATGAACAAGGAGAGGCTAGTCTGCCGCTTGTACTATCCAGACATTAACTTCACCAGTACTTTTCACGATTTAACACACTCTCTAGCACCCCCAGGTCCTTCTCCTTCCATCTCCCCTAACACAATTCAAATTCTAATAATCTTCAGAGCCCATTTCAGGTTCTGTCTAGTCCATGACACCTTTTACTTTCATCCTCATTCACAGTGACCTTGCCCTTCTCTGAACTTGATGAAAGCCACTCAGGCATTTAATTTCTGCACTGCTACTTACTTACTTCATGTGTGCACATCTACTCTCTCTCAAATACGATAGATCTCTAGTTCCAAGAGGGCAGGAATTATTTACCATAGTAGTGTCTGTTACAGTGCTCTATACCCTGTAGGTATTTAATAAACATTAAAGGAATTAAATAACCTTTTATAAAATCAGACCTGATTCTGCTTAACACAGTGTTTTGTCCATAATAGAAACTGAATAAGTACCCAATGAGTGAAAAAAGCTTTACAGTGTAAAGAAGAGAGAAGAAAAACATACTAAAGAAAAGAGAAAATGTCCAAACATAATTTGGAACTTATCAACATGTCTGAATTCTGGTTTAAATTAATTCTGACTTTCCATAGGAAAAACTTGCAGAGGTATTGCATTATTTACTGTGAATTATCTTGAAGAACAAAGCCTGTTTGATGGTGAGGCTGGACACAGCTATTGAGCAAATCTGCCTTAAAAAAAAAATCCAATGTTCTCCACCCAAGGAGATTAAAGGCCAATATTTTTAAAACAAACACAAGGAACATCACTTTCATATGGGACAAAAGCATTCCTAGTACTAAAATAACCTCTCTTCAGTGTGTTTAATTTCAAAAAATAATATTCTCACATTTCCCCATAAAAACACTCTTATCCTAAAAAAAAAACCCTAAAAATATAAGATACATATCTTTTACACAGATTTCTTCAGCATAACAAAAATACTATATAATTCCACTCATTTTCATTTACTCTCTAATCAATTCAAAGTGCATCAAAAATGGGGAGAAAGGACACCTTTATTCCTTAATGAATCAGAGACTTACTTTCTGAAATACATGAGCTTTGAGGGATGCTTTATTGGCTTACAGCACTCCGTGAACTTTGAGACTTTGGGCCAGAAATGAGACACTTCCCTAAGGAGTGAAATTCTTTTTTATCACTTTTGCTCACTGAGTTCTTGCTCTTTATGTTGGCAAAAAGATAAATTGCAGACTGGACATTTGATGACATATAGACATCAAAGGACTTCACTTAGAGTGCCTTATTTTTACAAGTTACATATCTTGCCTTTTATGCAATGGTAATATTTAAAAATACAACAAACAAATTCACCTGCTTTTCCTATGATATAAACGTTTCTCTGTTATAAATAAAGGACATTTTGTGGAGAAACTGAAACCCTCATACATTGCTGATGGGAATGTAAAATAGGTGTTGCCACTTTTGAAAACTGTTTGGCAGTTCCTCAAAAAGTTAAAGATAGAAATGCCACATGATCCTAGAAGCAATTCCATTATCCGGTCGTCATACACACGCACACACACATACTCATTCAAGCCCCACAATAAGTATTTACTTAACTTAAAAACACTATCTTAATTATGTACATTTAGAGTATCAAAAGTATGTGCTCAAATGGCATGTGCTTTGTGTTTTACTCTTTTGTTTCTTTGGATAAGCCATACCTTGAAAAGAAGAGTTCTCTTTATTAGTAGACTGAGAATAAACATGTCAATATAGCCAAGACGTTTGGTTTGCCGACTGTTAAAAGACTGTTTGAAAAATCAGCAATATTATCTCTAAACTCTGAACTGCCCCAGGTCTTCCTTACGTTTTAAGATCCTGGCACCAGGGCCCAGGTTAGCTCTAGTCTCCCCTAGGAAGCCTTCTTAAGCTTTGACCACCTCCTCTTCTAAATATATAGCATTCTTTTGGCACCTAATTATGTACAGCCTGTGACAAACCTTATATTATATAATTTTTCATATGTCACCCCAACTAAATTTTATACTTTTTGAGGAAAGAACTATGTAGTATACCTCTTTGTTAGTACCACAGCATGAAACACAGTGCCTTATATATCTGCTATATAACATATGTTTTTTATTAATATTAACTAAATTATGTAAAAGTTATCTTTAAATTCTTACCTGCGGTAGCAATTTCACAAATAGTGTACTAAAACTTCAGTTTCTCAAGAAAAAAGATTCTAAAAGAAAGATGCATTAAGGGAACTAACATTCGTGGATGGCTGACAACATAGTACCATTTAGCTTTTTCATACATTATCATGTTGAATTATTAATTAATCAAGAATCACAAATGTGAATTCAAGAAATATGAAGGTGAGATGTCATTAGACCTATTTTCAGACACTGCTTTATCTGAAAATAAAAACAGCATATATTTTTAAAAGAAACAATGCTATGATGCAAAAAGGGCTGGAAGACAAGGATGATAATAATGTACTAAAATAGTCCCTAAGATTCTCTTTGGGATTTCTAAAAGTTGAATAATGTGCTAAATATTTTACATCTGGTACCTACATTCTAATCCTGTCCCTAAGAACCTCCTTTGGTGCACAAATAGTATCAGTTGTCTGAACCTTGTTTTCCTCATTTGTAACATAGAAATTATGCTTATACGACCTATCTCACATACTTGTGGGAGGGTGCAAGAAAGAGAAGAAATGCAAAATATACAAAAGCATTGAAAAATCTATCATATATTTTGCAAAGTCAGGTGATAGCATTTTTATGAACAAAAACAATTTCAAAGCAGTTATGTGAAAAAAGTCTGATGACTTTTTCGAACTTCTTTAAAGGTGCCCTCTCACAGTTACTCAGTCTACCAGAACGTGGTGTACCCAACATTTCAGGCCAGCATGTATACATTAAGGAGTTATCACCTCCAACAATATCAACAAGCTCCACTTTATCTCCAAATGTTCTTGGAATTCAGTCATGAAGAAGAAAGTTTAAACATTGAATAACACTTTTATGACAACCCTGGACTTCTTGCCAAATGCACTCTCAATATCATGACAAAAGAGGAATAAAATGCAATACAGTATGATGAACCTGAAAGTATTTTTTCCCTCCATTCTAAACTCACTTGATTTTACTAAAATGACAAATAAATCTAAAGTGTTTACAATAAACATTATACCAAGAGTTATCCTGACTTAACTGACACTGGAAAAACCTTTACATCTAGAAGGGAAGTTCTTGTTCTAATAATTGGTAGAAAAGAAACAAGATAGAAAAGAAACAAGCGCATAAATAGTAAGATCACAAAAAGCAAGGTTAGTAAATGAAAGAGAATGAGTCACAGGCCCAGATGCTTCAGCGGGCACAGACACTTCAGACATATCTGCATGACTCCAGTGTATTTAAACTCAAGAATTACCCAACCTTGTGGCTAGCATACTTCACCAAATGCTAAAAACATGCTGTAATACTAAAACCAACCTGCCCACTCTACAAGTTTCATCTAACGAACAGCATTTACACTAATTATTTTAAAGCGTATATATTTAAAGTCTACTATATGTTTTCAAATAAAAGCAACTAAAATCCAAGTATTGTCTTTTTAATTTAACTACTTATCTTTTAATAAAAATTTATTTATAATAACCAAACATTAAACATAAAACTTTATAGACAAGTCATTTGTTTTCTAGCAGACGACCTTTACTAATGGTTACGTTCATCTGACACCAAACATCCTCTACAACTCACAATCTATGCAATAACTGTGGATTGTTCTTTCCCTCATGTTCTTATCAAAAATATAATTTTTGAAAATATATTAAGTAATACAAAATGAAAATATTTTCATTGGCATTACCCTTCTGGGGGGAAAGAAGAGATATGAAATTATTCATTACAAAATTTCCTATACATACATAAAACTAATAGGTCCTAAATAAGTAATTATAAATAATATATCATAATAAATAATATAAATATATAAGTAAAACTCATAGGTCCAGTTTACCAAGTATAAAAACAAAATAAATTGCTGCTGTGTGTTCAATTATATTTGATGAAAATCCAAATAGGTACATAAATAACACAAAATATATGTCCCAATATACAATATTAATGTACTTTTAGGAATAATCAAAATGACAGTTTCAATTTGCAGACACATGGATGAAAGCCTCGGGTGTTACAAATTCTTCAGAGAGAGAAATGCAAACCAAAACCATAATGAGATACCATCTCACACCAGTCAGAATGGCTATTATTAAAATGTCAAAAAACAACAAATGTTGGTGAGGATGCAGAGATAGCGGAACACTTCTACACTGTTGGTGGGAACATAATAGTAGAACCTCGAAGGAAGACAGTATGGAGATTTTTCAAAAAACTAAAAATAGAACTACCATTTGACCCAGCAACCCCACTCTTGGGTACTACCCAAAGAAAAAGAAATCATTCTGTCAAACAGACACCTGCACTTATATATTTATCACAGCACTTTTCACACCATGAGATACTATTCGGATATTAAAAAGGAATAAAATCATGTCTTTTGAAGCAACACGTATGGAACTGGAGACCATTATCCTAAGTAAAATAACTCAGAAAGAGAAAATGTAATACCACGTGGTTTCACTTATAAGTGAGAGCTAAACAATGAGGACATATGGACACACAAAGGGAAATAACAGACACTTCGTACTGCATCTGAACTGAAGGGATGAGAACTGAAAAACTTCCCATTGGGTACCATGTTCACTGTTCAGGTGATGGGTACACTAGAAACTCACACACCACCACTACACAATGTATCCATGTAACAAGCCTGCTCATGTACCCCTGAATCTATTAAAATGTAAATGAAATGTAAGCATGCTTATATTAGCCTTTTTAAAAAGTGAGGGCTTCTCCTAAAACGTTAGCATTTGCGATAACTGATTCCCTTAATTCAAAAAGTGAATTGCTATGCCTTCCTAAATATTTAGAACAAGATAAACGATTTTAAGACGTTGATAGAAAAAGAAGAAAGTTGAAAGGCTCACATTCACTCATAAGCGGCTCCTGAACATTGACTATAATACCATAAGAGAGGGATGGGCCGGGCTCGGTGGCTCAGCCTGTCATCCCAGCACTTTGGGAGGCCAAGGGAGTGGATTGCCTGAGCCCGCACGTTCGAGACCAGTCTGGGCAACATGGTGAGACCTCATCTCTACAATAAATGAAAAAATTAGCCGGGCGTAGTGTAGTTCCAGCTACTTGGAAGACTGACGCAGAAGGATCGCCTGAGCCCACCACCAGGTCGAGGCTGCACTCCAGCCTGAGCGACAGAGTAAGACTCCGACTCAAAAAAAAAAAAAAAAAAGAAAAGAAAGGGACTGGCAGTAGTGGGATACTGCCGGAGTGGCAGGGAGACAACACTACTTGATCCCAGGCAAAGTTGGGACCAAAGGGAGGTCCAAACTTTACCTGTATGATGACCACTTGCAT